>JAODKF010000040.1:780042-790441 GCA_026779585.1 Mormyrus proboscirostris | reverse complement strand
TCAGTTTCTTGCACCAACTGCCAAAAGGCTCGCCATCTCTACTTTCTTCAATCCACGCCCAGCGCCATTTATTTTTGTGTCTTTTATCTATTGCAAGGACATCATCCCCAGGCTTCATAAACTTGCGCTCCATTTTTTTTTCTCCGCCAACGCCAACGTGACATTGACATATGGGTGTCAATAATACCGTGTTGCAAGGACCCGCCCTTCTCTGCTTCTGATTGTAACGTTAGTTAAAGCTGCGTTCCTCTCATATGATTGGTAGGTGAAATAAATTGGCTCAAATATTAAACCGCATGCGCAGGCTCTAAAATATTATTTTTTTTCCCTCACGGCCGCACGCCGGAGATCCGGCACGGTGTCGGAATACTTTAAGCCCTGCATTATATTATTCTTTACTGTTCCATTACTTTGCTGGTTATCATTTGGTTGAGTAGACTTTGTTGAGTTTTCTGAAGTCTGTACATTGTAGATTTACATTATGTTCCATGTATGTTTGCTGTTATGGTTCCACAAGATTAGAAAAATAAAAATTGTACAAATTATTTTTCATTTTTTAAATTGCAGCTCAAACGATTGGCTATTTTCTTTTTTCCAAATTTTGATTCTTCATAGGCTACCAATGTTGACCTTAAGAGAACAGTCCTCAAGGCACTGAGCCTTTATCTAGGTGAAGATGACCATTGTCTCATCAAGGAGTTACTGGTAAGTTAACAAGGTCAAATATTTTCTGTAAATAAGTTAAAATAGTAAGTAATAGTAAGTAAAACTACAAATTAAAAATCTATTAAAAACTAGGGTTGTCAAAAAAAAAAAAAGATACTCTGATACTAATCGATGCTAACTATTACTAAATACTCATTTGCAACAGTATCGATACCAGCAGTGGCGTCTTTGCCTCGTCTAGCTGACATAATGTTACACACACTGCTGTAATACGCAAATACACAGCACCAATGGAAACGTCCATTATTTTATATTATGGTTTATCATTTATTTCCTGGTGTTACAAAAATACACTAGCAATGTGTTGGTCACTAACGAGCCGCTCCAGTCTGAGAGCCTTTTAAATTAAATGTTTGTATGATCATCTCAGCAGCATGTCAGACTGTACCTGAATGCAGTTTTAATGTCTCATACACAGTGTTTGTTTAGTATAAATAATACATGAAATAGAGTTTTATATTTTTTACAGTCAATAGTTTTATGTTATTCATAGTATAAAATTCGGGATTATGGAAATTACAAGCTTTAGTATAATAATTTAAAACGATATGAACACACCCATACTAATCATCTGTCAAAATGTTTTAAAATTGTATTCTTAAAAACTCTTTTTAAAAGAATACAATTCAATGTGGTTATTATATATGAACTATTAATTGCTTATATTTACAAAAAAAAAGTAGTCATATTATTATTATTAGGATATGAGATGACATATATGAGATTTTGGTCAGCAGTACAGCAGAAAATCTTAATTTGTAAATATGTCACATTTTTGCCATTTTCCTCCCTGTGATATCGAAAATGGTTTGAGTATCGAGTGTGAGATTTTCCTGGGTATCGTATAGAGTTTGAAAATATTGTGACAAGCCTAATAAAAACCTTTCAAAACATTTTTAAATTTGCTGAACTTTTCAATATATTCTCACTGGCCACATTATTATTATCATCATTATTATTACATCATAATAATAATAATAATAATAATAATAACAACAACAATAATAAAATAATAATAATAAATACCTGTCCAATTACTTATTACAAATATCTAATCAGCCAATCACAATGCAGTGGTCGAATGCATTGAGGCATGTAAACATTATCACAATCTCATTATTTTAAACCGGGCATCAGAAAAGGGAAGAAAAATGATCTAAGTAATTTAAACGTGGCATGTTTTTGGTGCCAGACAGGCTGGTTTGACTAGTTTTTTTTTTTTAAAAATCCAGCTATAGAGTTTAGAAATAATAGTCTGTAATAGTGAAACTATACAGTAAGTGTCAATTGTGACACTCGAAAAAAATTAGTCAGATGCTGAGTGGTTGAGCAGATGACTGTTGGTAAAAACTGTAGGAGTCAAAATAGCCCATTTGGCACCAAAGATCATACCACATTCAAATGACAATTACTTTTTCAGCCCATTCCAACGCTTAGTTTAAACTTCAGCAGGTCATATTGGATAATACCTCATTGCATTGCCTTGTAATAACAAAAAGGCTTATGTTAAAAAATTAAAAAAAAAAAAGTGTCTGTCACACCCAGCTCTGTCCGATCCTCGTGTGTACCACGCCCACCTCGTTACCTTGTGTTAATCCCTGATTGTCATCACCCATTTCCTGTTTCTTTTGACTTGTCCTGTGTATTTAGTCCGCGTCTGAGTTAGGCTTGGTAGATCCGTCATTGATGTGCGTCCTGGTGTGCCTTGTTTGTCGTCCAAAAAACCCGTATACCCTGGATTTGCGCCTCCCTGCCTCATTCCTCACCATATCGTGACAATGTTAGTGTTCAGTATGTAATTGTTTCTGTAACAAAGTACAAAACTCACCTGGCTTTCATTTATGGTGTAACATCAGTGGAGGAATGGAGGAAATTCTCAGTGGTCGTCATTTATTTAAATCACTAGAACAGATTTTAGCAGACAAAACTAATTAGCCTAACCCAATAAATGTTCAAATACTGTACCTTAACATAAATTTAATGTATTTTTGTGTCTTTCTATTAAACTATGCAGAACTACCAAGGAGATGAGCTTCTAAAAGAACTTCAGAAGACCTCCAGGGGTGTGTGTCATAAACAGTGAAGAAGTGGCTAGTACTTCTATGGACATTGGAATTTTTGTTGAAGGAGTAATCATTCTGGATGGCATTGGCTCTGTAGCAAGGGCTTGTGCATTGATGCTAGGAGTCATCTACGCACTAAACTTAGCCTACCCACAAGAGCTACAGCACTACTATGAGTTCATTCAAAAGGTCCTCCTTCAGTTGGATGGAGACAGGCTTTTACCCGAAGTCCATGCGTTGAACAAAATTATGGGATTGTAGGATTGGTAGGAGATTTTTTGTGTGGTTTCTATTTTATATTTTTAAATTTTTCATTATTCAAGTTAAAATGACATGGGAGTGTTAAGAATCTCATCAGTTATTTATTTTTCAGCTCAAATTTGTACATTACACCAGTGGTCCCCAACCTTTATTTCGTCGCGGGCCGGTTTAATATCAGAAACTATTTTCATGGCCCGGCAGATAAAAGTATCTATATGAATAAATGATACGTATAAAAATGGGGATATTTTAAAAATATAATAATCGGGTATCTTTAAAATATAATAAGCGTAAATCCAATGTGTATTCGCAGCTTTATTAACAGTATCCTCATAACATCGAGCCAACAACATAACACGGGTAACATCCACTCAGCACGCTAATGCTCTCTGGTCGCCATGGTAAACTTTGAACATCTTGTTAAAATAATTCATGATTTACCACAAAAACAAATACAAAGTGCATAAAAAATATGACATTACTGCAGCGCTGAATCAGTGACAGCCGAACGATCAAGAGACATTTGCTTTTTATACATCTTACTTTTATTTTTTCTGTGCAGCCCACAGACCGGTACCGGGCCGTGGCCCGGGGGCCACTGCATTACACCACATTCAATTTTGTTATAAAGTGTGAAGCTTGTGCGTGATTTAGATTGCATTCCAAGGTGATGAGGCATTTATATTTTCTTTCTCTTTTGTAATCTATAAACCTGAGTAGTAACAGCAGACTAGCCCATTATTCCTAACAGCTCAATTAAACATACTTTTATTTGTAGTATTTAAGTTTGGCCTAGTGTTAATGTGGCACATTCAAGGACCGTTTTGAAAATCCTGTAAATGTACATTACTGTATTATTACTATTTACCAGCACTTTGTTTTATACAGGGAACATCTATCTACATGCCATTGTGCAATATATTGCTTATAAAAAGTAATGTTTATTTTCTGTCTTTCACCTCTATTCTAAGGGTGACATTAATATCTGAACTTATTTAGATTAATTAATGTGTTATATGTTGACTTTAGTTGATATATATATAGATATAATAGTTAAAAATACATATTACACTTAAGTACATAGAACATGATTGCTGTTGAAATAAAAATAAAATGTTACCAATTTGTTTGTATTACATAATATTTTTGAGCTACAAATACTTATAAATATTATGTTTATAGATTTTTTTTTTTATCTGCTCTTAGATGAATTAAATTTGTGCAACCACTTGTCTTAATAAAATTAATTAAATTCAACAAAACATTTTTTTCAGTGTAGGGAAAAACCACATACATGAAGAGATCATTAATCAACTGGGTCAGTTTCCTGAATTCGTTTTAACACAATGTTATTCGTAAGCTCTACCTTTTAACATAGAACTTAAGAATGATGCAGCATTACAAAGGCTTCAGGAAACTCACCCAATGATTTTTGAATTAATGATCTCTTTATGCATTCATTTAAACGGGAGCAGCTGTGGACAGGCCTTGACATCTAAAGGGGTTGAAAAGTTTAAGAACCACCAGAACAAAAACAAAAGGAAGCATGACAAGGCTCTCCTAAGGCAAACCAAAGACACATTTCACCAACACAGCATGCAAAGGTAACTGCTTAGAGAGCCGCAAAATATTCCAGTTATAGTGCCCTGTCTGTGACCTCTGGATCTATTTACAGAATTTTAAGGTTAAACAATAGGTCATGTTTACCCCATTTAATCCTACTGGGAACTTTAAATGTGTTTAGAATCTACTTTAAAATGGCAACCTCGGAGCTCCAGTATTCTGTGGGCACCAACAAAGTTTCTTCCATCTCTGTATGCAATGTTCTCCTTAAAAGCACTGGAATTGCAGCTGCTCCTCTATGCAGCGATTTAAAAGCCTCTGGCCTTTAGCAAGGTGATCAAAACAAGGCACAATGGTGCCAAAAGACTTTTAGATGGTGGGCTAATATTTACAGAGGAGTTAAACCAGAACACACCATTCCCGCTGCAAAAGGAGTAGAGAATAGAGGTGCTGTGGTTTTCAGTACATCCTCCCTATTGCACCCTTTCTCTCACACACATATAATTGAACTATATCCATTTATGAAAATAAGCATTTTCTATTGCATTAGTGAAGGTTAAAAATAACGGTTTAATATTATCAATGTTTTAGCTTTCTGTTTTGCAAGTAAATAGTATTTTGGTCATATTATGAGGAAAAACAAGAAGGCTTCATTTGTTTTTTCATTTGCTGCAGTTGCGCAGGACTATGACAAAAACTTCAGTACCACAGGAAATGCTTCAGAATCAAGTGTAAGCTGACAGAGACAAAGAACTGCTGCTGCACGCATTTAGGTTGACACAACACTGAACCACGGTGGAACTTCATGGCATACTGCAACTGCAACACAACAAACAAAAAAAACAAACTCACTTCACTATCTAGTCATAATTTTGGAGATATGTTCATCTGACAAACCTGGAGTTGATGAGACTCCTCATTTTTTTCCATGGACCTGTGACATCTCCCTCTCACTGTCACCTCACTGTCTACTACATTCGAGACTTATGACGCAACATAAGCCATGAATACGTATACAGTGCTGATTACTGACTTTTGCCTTAATCATAATATGACCAAAATAGCATTGTTACAAAACAGAAATGTAAAACACTAATAATATTAAATACAGTTATTTTTTAACCTTCGCTAATGCAAAAGAAAACACTTATCTTTATAAGGAATCAGATACTGTTCAATGAAGAGTATGTAGCCTTTGTCTAGTTTGGACCATTTCATTAAAAAAAAAAAATATATGTCTGCAATCCGTTTAACATCTACTAGCTGTACTTGTGGCAGAAGCACCAGAGGTGAAATTCATGAGAAAGTACACTTCTCAGGTTAATATTTTTTTTTTTTTAAGTTTATTAGCATTGAGCTCTTGTATTCCAATGTTCCAGTGCTGTGCTAGGGTAATCTGGAAATAAAGATTAGTCAGAGCAGAAGTTGCCTGATGTCATGCGTCTCAATTAAAATTCCACAAATTGAAAAATGAACATTCCTGCAGTAGAGCAAGTAGTCCAATACTATCTTAGTCCATAAATAAGATAAAATCTTTATTCAACAGTAATGGTGGCTGCCGCCACCAGTTCCCATTGCATAGTCTTTTCTAGACAGTAGACTGAGATGACGTGGGAATGAGTAAATGGTTTTTGGGCAAAATAAAGGTATTTAATAAATGCTGTTTTTCTCCTTCACATGTGCACTCACTCACACGCACACAAAATTGATTAAAAAGGCATATAAACAGGGGGAGCGGGGAATCACCTGCGTGGGCTAAATCTGTTCCCAGTGGGTAGAGAGACAGATAAGGACACAGTAATTGTTAAGAATGTTTTGGAATGTGCAAATAAGGCTGCTTTGAAATGAACAGTAAAGAACAGAAAAACAGACAGGCACAGATAATACTCCAAGAATGGGGTCTGGCAAGTTAAGCTCGTATCCTACCATGATTCGCAATGCCAGCAGGCGACACTGGTTTTGTGGGCTGGCAATCTCAGGAAGAGGCACTTCTGTGACAGTGAAATGGCATTACCAGAAGCCAAGCCCCATTCACTGACTCAACAACCAAGCTGGGACTCATTAAAACAGACGCATGGTTGTGGAACTGAAATATATACCTAATTCCCAAATAAAAGTGAAGTTAATCACATACGCCTTTCTCTACATTCTTGTTAGGCTCAGCATGACATACTTCAATAAATACCTTTTTGTGTTAATGTCTGACCTCCAGGTACAGTACTACAGGGTCACTCACACTGACACACACACACCCCTATTGTCTCTCTGATTGACACCACAACCCACAGCCAATGACTGCATTTTTCATAACCTGAGATACTTGCTGTGAAACCGTTAGAGACACCAAACAATAGTCACAGCTTACTGTGTGGGTATACAGCAGCACACTGATGCCAGGTGGCAGCGTGGGACATGATTCATTACAATTCTGCCGGCTATGAATAATTACACCACTGCTACAAGTCAGCTATTATTCTTTATTAAGCACTCTGGACAATTTGACAGAAAGCTGAAATTTGTTTTTTTTTTTTAAAGACCATGATCTAATTAATCTACATTCTGTGTTGTTTTAGTCAGACAGTGAAATCATCATCATCATCACCACCAGCACCACCACATTCTTTGCTTACCCAGCTTCTCATCCCCAGGTTTACCTGTTTAAATCCTCTGTCCCTTTCCTCCTTTATGTACATACACTCAGAATGTATTACACTCAGAATCGACGCAGAAATAGACATAATTTGTAGAATAAGTGTCGATAATATCCATGGTTTGATGTAAAAGCACAGCATAAACTTCAGTTGGCTTTCTAATTCCACACTTCAAACACTCTACAAATTTTAAAATAGATCATTTTTTCAGGTCCATTGCTTGAAGGATAATATAAAAATGAAAGCACTTTCTAACTCATCAAGCTTACCAAAGCATGCTGCACTCATACATTTCACAACTAGAAAAAGCCCAGCTGCATGCTGAGGACTGAAAGGCAAAGCACTTCAGATCTAATAGGCTATTCATTTACGCTCATAGCTAATATTTTCTTATGTGGGGATCCTGACATCTCCGTTGATTTCGACTATTAAATTTGATGGGGGGTATTCAGGTATATTAACATCATTTTAGTTACTCTAGTGCGTGCGTCAAGCAAAGAATAAAATATGCGAACAAAAATGTAAGAATAACTAAGCCAGGACACTTTATAAACAGTTAAAGACTAGCAAAACATTTTATCCAGACTTACTTGCATGTTGAACAAAGTAATCAGTTGGCTGGTTCCGAAAGTAAAGCAAAATTCGGTGCACGACTAAATTAAATGAAATTAAATGACATGGATAAGGTCATGAAATAAAACTGTCCCATTTCACTTCATCAAATGAAGAGAAATCGTCAAAAAATAAACTATATTGGTACTGATACCACGAGAAGTTATTTATAAACGGCTAGTATTAAACAAATACTCACCAAAGAGCATCCAGGCAGTAAGAAGTGCGTACATGCCCATAGTTCTGGCTGAAAAAAGCATCTTGAATCCTCTCGAACTGTTGAAACCAGTTACATGTATGGCTGCAGGGTCCTTTTCTTCATATAAAAAAAACGTGGAGCATAGAATATCGCGGGAGGTACCTTCAAATGATGCACCACATAATTGTGTTTGTTGTTGCTATCCTGAGGTGACAGAATCAATGTATTTTTAAAGACTGTTGGAATATTAGAACAATAGCGTAAAAATAAAATTAAAACAGCGCTCTTAATTATTGGCTGGTTATTAGACAAACATTTCAACCTAAGCTATGCTGTTTAAATCTCTATTTGTTCGATGACAATCGAACAAATCAATTGCGAGTTTGTAAAATTGGTGTATTTTATTAAATGCCGTAGTTTTGTAGAGTAGAATGTTTTACTCAAAATCTTAATTCCTTTATTTCATACTTCGCCCATCTCCACTGCTTACAAATCGGTGTACGCGTCCTTTCTGATTTTAATGCTCATTGAGTTTGAGGGTCAGAGAAAACACTAAATCGTTCGCAAGGCTTAGAGAAATGTTGGTAAACCATTCTACTAATAAAATGAATAAAACAAGTTAAAATCAGCTTTAAAATGCTGGTTACAGACGAATGTTATTTCTGACAATCAGTATCAGTGACAGACGTCATTCCAATACGATTCCGTAATAAAATTGATATAAAACATAAACCATTGCTTTAGCAAAACAAGAATTTACCAAAGTTGTTTCCATCTAAGAATCGCAAATTGGCGGTAAAAAAACAAGCAAATTATACAAGACTTGGCTAATAAAGAAGCTGAATTAATCACCTCCGTCTTCAACATCGCCGATTTCGGAATCTCATAAAAATAGATTTTTATTTCCTCTACACAGGGCTTGTGTCTTTTATAATCCAGTTAAAATTGATTCAGAGACCCTTCAACTCACGACATAGCGCTTCATTTTAACCCCCACGAAGGTAATTACAAACCCTATGCATTTCTGACGTCGTCTGCATCCAACGCTTTGATATTTGGTCTACATCCAGCGGCGCTCTAAATGTCTCCAAAATCCGTGCAGAATTGCTTTGCATTTAGTGCGGTTAACGTACAAAAACGGACAACCATATGGCACCTCTAAATTACTGTTTCAATTCCTCGCTCTAACCTCATAAATAAATAAATAGGAAAAAAAGCCCACAAAACCATGGATTGACCAGTGCGTGTCTTCCTTTCACCCTGAATCCCCCCCACTGGTCGTTGATACGTTTATACAGAAGGCACGCGCGTTTCCCCATTGGATAGAGGGCGTGTTCAACTCGATTTTCTGCGTGAGGGGCGGCCTACGGAAACCGTAGTGTTTCTTTTCGGGTTTCATTATTTCACCTGCAGCAGATGAAAACTATGGTTTGGAAGAGATGGCTGATAAATCTACCATTCTTTAAACGTGTAGAGTTTCACTGACAAGAACTTCATATTCATAAAGCCCTGGGAACACTGAATATGTATTTTCCATATTACTGAGAAGCGTCTAAGTGGAAAATAGAGGGGACTGTACGCACATACACGGACACAGTGCAAGGAACATAAACACAATAATTATTTTGTTCATATTATGGCTCTGGTAAACAATGTTGTTGGTGCATGGTTTTATGTGCAATTTCATTGTTCATGCAAAATCAACATGAAATATATTTAAAATCATTCTTGTTTTATCCGAGTGTTTTATCCCCTCCTTAAGGAAACCCCAAGTGCCATGTATTTAACAGCAAGCAACCCATGTAAGTGTACAGTACAACAAATGCTCAACAAAATGCTTAAAATAAAATAATCTGTTTCCTCAAATCTCAGGGGGGCCTGCTGATTTGACACTTGAACATTGTACTCATCAAGTTGTGATGGCTGCCCCCACAGCCACACAGCTAATTTGAAGGGAGGTATCATTTATGGTCATTTGTTATCCTATGTTTGAGTTTAAGTTGTAATATATTAGTAATTAAGATTTACTTTGTTTATGCATTTCTTTATTTGGCACGTTTAACCAGTTTTTGTGGGTGATGTCATGACCTGCTCGGATGATCCTCGTGTGTGCCACGCCCCCCTCATTACCTCGTGTTAATTCCTGATTGTGATCACCTGTTACTTGTTCAGTTCAGCCTGTCTGATGTATTTAGTCCATGTCTCAGTCAGTATTCCCCAGATCCCTCATTGTAATGTTTGTCATCGTGCTCCATCCATCCATCCATCCATCCATCCATCCATCCATCCATCCATCCATCCATCCATCCATCCATCCATCCATC
>JAODKF010000040.1:761316-779942 GCA_026779585.1 Mormyrus proboscirostris | reverse complement strand
CGTGAACAAGACCCCAAGATACTTAAACTCCTCCACTTGGGGAAGGACCTCCTCCCTGACCCGGAGAGAGCACTCCAATTGCTCCAGTGATATCCGAAGGTCACGGTCTGATGAGGCCAACAGAACCACATTATCTGCAAAAAGCAGAGACCTAATCCTGAGGTCACCAAATCGGACACCCTCAACGCTCTGGCTGTGCCTAGAAATTCTGTCCATAAAAGTTATGAACAAAATCGGTGATAAAGGGCAGCCCTGGTGGAGTCCAACCCTCACCAGGAATGAGTCTGACTTACTGCCGGCAATGCGGACCAAGCTCTGACATCAGTTGTACAGGGACCGAACAGCCCTTATAAGGGAACCCGGCACCCCATACTCCCAGAGAACTCCCCACAGGACTCCCCGAGGGACGCGGTCGAATGCCTTCTCCAAGTCCACAATGCAATACTGTATACAGGTTCAAGATGGTATTTTCCTGCTTGGCCTTCCACCTGTCGCACCTCCTCCAGTGCACTATGGGTCAGATGCGGTGTTGTCAGCTGGTGCCACTCTTCACCGATGTTTCGCCCCCTAACCAGTACATCTCCAGGTGGGAGGGCAAGTGGTTTCCTAGGGACGTCTCCCTACCACTCCCTGCATCTGACCCTAATTGGGTGTCTGTCCCCATATACTGTCCTTCCTCGTAACCACAACCAGTAGCTTGCTTTCTCTGCCTCCTCCGCTAACTCCTTGACCGCTCGCTGTAGCCTTGCCCCTGTTGTTCCTGTCACACAGAGGAGCTGGATCACTGACCTGCCTACAAAGCCCCTGCACCCAACCTCCACCGGGTGGATGGATGCTGCCCACCCTGCCTCTTTGCATTCTGCTGCCAGCTCAGTGTATTTGAGCTACTTTAGCTCATGTGCAGCTGGTATGCCCAAGGAACGGTCAACTCAATAATGAGGACCCGCTTGACAGCTGTGGACCACACCACAATGTCTGGTCTTGTAGTTGATTGTGCAATCTCACTTGGGAAGACAAATAGCTTGCCAAGGTCGACGCGCATCTCCCACGCCTTTCCACGGGTCAGCAATGATCTTGTCTGCCCCCTTGTGGCTTCTGCTGGGTCTCTCCCGGTTTGATGAAGGAGACACTTGCCGTTTAGCTGCTTGGTGAATTGTTTGCAGTTGTTCTGCTCATCTCCAGGTGTTCTGCTAGTTTCCTTAGAACTTGGTTGTGCCGCTATCTGAGACACCCCTGTGCCAGTGCCACTCCGCATGATGACAGGATGTGCTGGAGGCCTGCATTGTTTCTTTCACACAGGGGGCATTTGTCCTCACTCCCAAACCACATTGAGAGGTTTTGTGGGCAAGGGAGGGTGTCATATGCTTCCCTGACCATAAAACTGAGCTATTCCTGTGAGGTTTGCCAGATGTCCTTCCAGGTAATGGCCCTGTGGATAGTGTCCTCCCACCAAGTCCACACCCCCTGCTTGCCCTGGGACACAGCCTTGATGAGGTACCGCTCCTGCTCCACTCGAGCGATTTCCTCTACGATCATGCCCTTTGTCTCCTTTCTCGAGGCTTTTGACCAGAACCTGACTGGTTCTCCCCAGCCAATTCCAGCCCAGCCTTCCTGGACTCTCCCCACGACCTCCCTATGCTGCAATCTGCTGACAGCCTGGTCTACTTCTGCTTGTGCCCTCCACTTGCGCCCTGTCCAGACAACTACTGCCACGCCTTTTATTGTGTGGTCCCTAGACTCCTTCAGCTCAAACACCAAACGGGCCTTCTCCTGCTTGTACCCAAGGCCCACAGACTGCAATGGAAGCTGGAGCGCATTCTTGCCAAAGAGTCCTGCGTTGGAGAAGCATCGAGGAAGGCCTAACCATTTCCTGATATAGGTGTTGGCAATGCCATCTAACCTGCTGGCCGTGGTAGATGGGACTTCAACACACCTTTAACGGCCACATCACGCGCTGGAATAGTGTGAACTGGTAGCACCACAGCTTGAATTTCCTGGGGAGTTGGCTGCTATCAATCCGTGCCAGGCCATGTACCAGCTGCTTTCGCACCAGCTTGCCCATTTGTCTGTCGGAGAGGTCAGCGGTGTTCTCTCTCCCAAGGCATCTAATGGGCTGTTCCGATAACAGAGGAATCTTCTCACCACCTGCCGTGAACACTGTCCTATCGGTCTTCCCTCCTCTCCTGATTAAAAGGCTCCGGGAGATAGCAGGCTTGATTTTCATCCTTGCCTATTGGGTGAGCTCATCTAGGCGCTTGAGGAGTCTTGCTGTACATGGGGCTGTCTGTAAAACACCCTGACGTAAAACACCACTCGGGTTCAGATCGGGGGGCTGTTCCTCCCAATAACGCCCCTCCAGATCTCACTGTCTTTGCCCATGTGAGCATTGAAGTCCCCCAGCAGAACGAGAGTTCCCGGGAGGAGCGCTCTCCAACACCCCTTCCAGGGACTCCAAAAAGGGTGGGTATTCTGAACTTCCGTTTGGCATATAAGCGCAAACAACAGTCGGGACCCATCCCCCCACCTGAAGGCGAAGGCAGGATACCCTCTCGTCCATTGTGGTAAACCCCAATGTACAGGCGCCCAGCCAGGGGACAATAAGTATGCCCACCCCAGCTCGGCGCCTCTATCCATGAGCAACTCCAGAGTGGAAAAGGGTGCAACCCCCGTCAAGGAGACTGATTCCAGAGCCCAGGCCATGAGTCGAGGTGAGCCCGACTATATGTAGTCAGAACTTCACAGCCTCGCGCACCAGCTCAGGCTCCTTCCCCACTAGAGAGGTGACATTCCATGTTTTACAGTTACTCATTTAAATCCAGTCATTGCATTTTCATAATTACATTGTTTGTTGCTATTCCGTCATTTTGTGCTTGTTGTTTATGTTAGGTGTAATGTCTGTCTTATGTTAGTTGTAGTGTTAGTTAGGAATAAATGCATGTCTTTTACACAACTTCAGCCTCAGTTCATTGAGTGCTCACAATAGTCCCTGCCTCTGTGCGATCTAGTTACTACACTCTGAAATTTCAAACTCGGCTAAAATTTCGCGTGACTCTCTCTCATTGGCCGTGAGGGGAGCTTCGTTACCAATTGTTTACATTACCAGGTGATGCAGCTTGCTGGACGAGCCTTCTTACCCAGGTTACTAAGCGATATTGGTAATTAGTGAATCCCATTTAAGTCTCACATTAACAGACTCATGGGGATACAGCAATTGAGTTTGGAGAAGCCGATCATTCAACATAACAATTGGTTAATAATCAGCATTAAATAATAATTAATTAAATTTTAATTAATGTCAAAACTGTCACGCCCAGCTCCGTCCGATCCTCGTGTGTGCCACGCCCACCTCATTACCTAGCGTGATTCCCCGATTGTAATCACCTGTTTCCTGTTACTGCTGCTTGTCTCTGGTATTTAGACTCAGTCAGTCTGGAAATAGCGTCCCTTACTGTGTGGATACCCCCTTGTCCCAGGTGCGCATGCCGGTGTAGGGCCACTCGCCCGCGGCGCCCCCTGCTGTCTGCCCGAGCTCCTGCCTGCTCCTGCGGCCGTGTCCGCTGCCCAGGCTATAGTCCTCGAGGAGGACTTCAGAGAGGAGGAGGAGCTCAAGTGGGACCCCTCGGGGACCTCCCTCATGACTCCTGATCTCTCGCCCCGGCATGGTTACCTTCGGCCAAAACCCCGCCTGTCTGTGTCCAAGAGGGGGAGGGGACATAGATGTCCAGCCAGGGTCCCGCCCTCCCTGGTTCGCCTTCGTGCACCTTAGCTGGGGCTCCGGGGCCGCCTGCGGTTCCTCTGGCTCGGGGTCGGCAGTCGCCTCCGGGTCCCCCCCCGGTGCCGCCTCTGGCTCTGTCTCGGCCACCTTCGGGCCCCCCTGCTTTGGTGGGGCTTCGGACGGCACCTTCGCCGGCTTTGGCTGTGCCGTCGCCTGCTGCGGCTTCCCCCTCCTGTCTGCCTTTGCTGGTGTTCCCTCCTGCTCCCTCCGTCACTCCCTTGTCCCATTCCCTTGGCCCCTGTGTGGTTCCCTCCTGCTCCCTTCTCCCTCTCACCTGTGGCCCCTTCCGCCTGTGGCCCCTTCCGCCTCCGCCCGTCGCGGCTTCCTCGGGCTCCCTCTTGTCCCCCGTCCCGTTCTGTCTGGTCTCCCCTGTATGCTCCTCGTCCCTCTGTTCCTCCTCCTGTGGGTCCTTCATTCACTCCTGGCCCTTTTGTTCTGCCTGCCTGTGCTCCCCCTGTGTCTCCCTTCCTTGTCTGTCTGTCTGTATTCCCTGTTCTATGTCAGCTCCTGTCGTGGCTTTTGCCCTTGTCCCTGTTCTGTGTCTCTGTACTGTTCCCGGTCTCTGGTTAATGGTGTTGGTTTTGTTTTCCAGGTCCTGTTCCCTCGTCTCATCCGTCGCGTCCCCTCGGGTGCGCCAGGTGTGTCACGCCCAGCTCCGTCTGGTCCTCGTGTGTGCCACGCCTACCTCGTTACCTCACGCCTACCTCGTTAAATTAAGGACTCATTGGCCGAACGCACCCTGATCTTATAACCAAATTCTTTGCTTTGTGCAAGAAGCGCCATCTAGCGATCATTATGTGTCAGTAACGTCCCTGTCTAAAGACTTAGTGGTCATTTGACCCCCTAGCCGCGGTATAAGTAGGTTAAACCAGCCCGGTGCTTCTAGTGTTAAGCTACAACTGCCTCGGGTGTATAGGATCTCTCTCACCTTTCACATTTCCCTCCTGAAACCAGTGCGATACAGCCGCCTGTGTCCCATGGACCCACCGGAGGAGGTGCCTCCTCCAGTACCAGTAGACTCACCTTCCGATAAAGTATGTACCATTATAGATTCCAGACGCAGGATGGGTCGTCTTCAGTACCTGGTGGATTGGGAAGGTGCGGGTCCTAAGGAGCGAAGTTGGATACCCGCTACCAAAGTTACTGATCCTGCCCTGAAGGAGGAGTTCCATCGGTTACATCCCAATAAACCAGCGCCCCGCCCTCGTGGACGACCATGCAAACGATGAGGGTTGTGAAGCAGAAAAACGCAGATCGGGCAGGGTTGTAATAGTAAAGTTCTGCGACAATCACACAAGCAGCAGAATTTGGAAAACAGCACAAACTTCTTAAAGAGTACATGACTAATCTCATTCAAGTTTCCCTCACTCCTATCCAGTCGGCAATAACTAGCTTTTATGAAACAGTTGACACGCTGGGGAGACGAGTCACCGCCATTGAGTCCACTGCCGTTGAGAATTTCTCAGCCATTGCTATTGATATTGGAAAATATCCAAGTTGAAAGCGCCAAATGCAACATGAACTTGCAGCATGTATCCCGGACCATAGCCTTCCCTTCCTTATGTCAAAATCTGCTTTTAAATATTTGGGATTTAATATTACATGTAATTTTAATGATCTCTTTGGAAAACATTTTACTCTACTAATTACCCGTCTTAAATATGATCTCCAAAAATGGAATATCTTACACCTGGCTTGGTGTGAGCTGGAACATGGATTGGTGTGAGCTGGAATGTAGATCATGTACATCAGCATCTCTTCAGGCTCTAACCACGTCAAATCTACCAATCAAGATCTCACAGTTCACATCAAACCCGGTTGTTATTTCAACCCTTAATATTTGGGTTCAGTTTTGACATTCTTGTCATGCCCCCTCGTCCACTCCTCGCGTGTGCCACGCCCCCTCATCAACCCCGTGTGGAATCTCCGTGTTTACCATGCTGTTCCTGCTTCTTGTCATTAGTCCATTGTATTCAGTCCGCGTTTCAGTTTGTTTTCCCCAGTCCGGTCATTGTTATGTCAGTCCATGTTTTGCCTGCTCCTCGTATTGCGACGATTAAACCCCATGTTTGCCCTGACTCCTGGCTTCCTTTGCCTTTGTATGCGCTCCCAGCGCTCGTGATCCGTGACAATTATAGAAATATGAAGGAGACTCTACTAGCTCAGAGCCAGCTTTGCAATAATCATATTTTTTTTGCTAGCCACACTAGATTGGACATTTGAAAGGTGGCAGCAAGAGGGAATGTTAAAATTTGAAGACCTCTACTTGAATGGGATGTTTGCGTCTTTCAGTCATTTGAGAACCAAATACAATTTGTGTCAGACCGATTTATTTCATTATTTTCAAGCCTGTCAGTTTGCAAAGAAACACAATACGCTATTCCCCCATATTCCTGAAAAGTCTTTAGTAGACCCACGGTTAGAAATCTCTTTGTTTAAAAGGCTTTACGGCATGTGCGTACATACAGTAGTGATTATGTCAGCTATTAACATTAAACTTAAAAATAGTTGGCAAGAGGAACTGGAGATGGCAATTTAGGAAGATGTACTGTATGGGCATGACTGGGGCTGATACAGTTCAAGGTCCTACATCAGATAGATTTAAGTAAGGCTAAGCTATCCAAATTCTACCCTAATGTTGATAACAGGTGTGTTAAATGTCACATACATATGGCTAACTTAACGTACATGTTCTGGGCTTGCCCCAAACTGAGAAGATATTGGGTTACTATCTTTGATAACAATGTCAAACATTATTGGTGTGACTATACAACCATGTGCCTTAATAGCTATATTTGGTGTAACAGCTGAGGACATAGCTCTCACACAAAAACAACTTAATATTATAGCATTTGTATCTTTGTTGGCCCGGACGCAGATTTTATTTCAATGGTAGTCTAACATTCCTCCTACTCTGGCACAATGGCTACAAGATGTAATGCTGTTTCTACATCTGGAGAAGATAAAACAAGTTTCTCTTGGTTTTGGGGGCCTTTGTTGTATTATTTTGGCAAAATCCAATCACTTCCTTCAAGTTAAGATGCTCTTATATTCCTGGTGGCGGCTTCCACCGCATCCAGAGTATATTTACTCAAGAGGGGAAAAGAAATAAATGAATGAACCCTTTTTTTCTTTTTCTTTGTCCCCCCTTTTATGTTAATGTATTTCATCATTGATTTTGTATGTGTATCTGCCTGGCTGTTTTCTTGGCTCATTTTCTTAAATTTTATAATTTATGCTTTAAATGCTAATGGTCTGTTAATCTTGGTCCAGTCTGGAGGTGGGGGGGAGGGAGGGAGTGTTCAACAAAAAATATGAAAAAACTGATGTACCATGTTATAGTGTAACCTGTACTTGTGCTTTGGCAGTAGAATTGGACATTGGTAGGCCCGGGAGGGAAGGCATATTGG
The DNA here is from genome assembly GCA_026779585.1 of Mormyrus proboscirostris. Classification (NCBI taxonomy): domain Eukaryota; kingdom Metazoa; phylum Chordata; class Actinopteri; order Osteoglossiformes; family Mormyridae; genus Mormyrus; species Mormyrus proboscirostris. The sequence goes on along the minus strand of JAODKF010000040.1, from coordinate 772,757 downwards.
GTCTGTTATGTCTTAGGCCTTAGGCAAGAAGAGATTGTTTTGAATACTTTGTGACCTTGCTTAGTGATAGCTGCCTGCAGTTAGTTCCACAGACCCTGAAGAACAGCGGAGCAACAGGGGGGGGAACCGCTTGCAGGAGTGGTTCTGGTGCACAGAGAATTATAGCTTTATAAAATAATCGCAGTAGACAATATATAAATGTTATGCAATTGCCAATGTATAAGTAATCATGTTAATCATACCAATGTTAATCATGCTAATCATATGTTAACTATGTATTTGCAGTGATTCAGTGACAATACGTCAATGTGTTAATCATTAATCAATGGAACATCCAAACATTAACAGTGATTCAATGTCATATAATTAATATTGATATACATATCTCAAGTCAAGTCTAGAAGCCAAGGCTGACTCCATTAAATTGCGTAAGATGGGTGGACTTTACCTTGCTACCAAGGTGAAACAATAGAGCAGGAGAATTGTGTTTGTTATACATTTCAGCTTAGTTTGTTGATGTTTTGTGACCAATCAGGACTTAGGAGTCCCGGGAGTTATAGTTTATCAGCTGGTTGCTCTGTGTGCTGGGGTGACTTGGTACCGAGTGCCAGAGTGTGATGGGAGCGCTTTGCTGAAATTGCTGGAATAAAAGAGATTTGCTTTTCTCACCAAAACTGAGAAGTCCAGGCTTTTATTCTAAGTGATTCACTGTCTTATCAGAGAAGTTGATTTATAATTTTTGTACCACAGTGCAATATGCCAAAATCTTGTTTTTGGGTTGGTTATGGTTATGGTTAGGGATTGGTAGAGGTTAAGGGTGTCGTGATTGGGATTATGATTTTTCCCATAGAAATGAATGGACGGTCCCCATACCAGGAATACCAACTTGTGTGTGTGTGTGTACAGTAGGTAAGGTATATATTACATTGTGGGGATGTTTGGTCCCAAAAATGACATAAAAACATGTTATTTTGTCATTTTAAGGACAATTTATTTGGTTTATACAGGGGGAAACCAGTTTATAAAATTCTGTGACTGCATTCAAAATAGTCAAAAGTCTTATATTGTATGGTACAGTGGTTAGCACTGCTCACACCACTGGGACCAAGGTTCAAATTTCTGCTATGAAAAAAGCTATGAATAGAAATGTATGTATGTGTAAACAAACTCATGGGTATATTGAATAGTTACTGCAAATACTGGGTTAACTTATGAGAGCATACACACTTTAACAGAAACAATATCATACTGTAATGATAAAAAAATATCATTTTATACCAACATGAAGATTCATTTCAGCATTAACTTCTTCATTATACATCCATGAGTCATAACATTAAAACTACCTACCTAATATTGAGTAGGGCCCACTTGTGCCGCCAAAACAGCTCAAACTCACTGAAGCATGGACTACACTCTGAAAGTGTCATGTGGTATCTGGCACCAAGACATCCTTTAAGTCCTGCAAGTTGTGAGGTGGGGCCTCCATAGATGTGACTTGTTTGTCCAACACATCCGACATATGCTTGATCTGACTGAGATATGGGGATTTTGAACCATTTTGCAGTGTGTTGAAAGAGGCCACCACCACTGGGGAATATCATTGCCATGAAGGGGTATACTGGTCTGTAAGAATGTGTAGGTATGTGGTAGGTGTCAAATTAACATTTGCATGAATGCCAGGTCCCAGGGTTTCCTGGAAGAGCATCAACACTGCCTGTGCCAGCTTTTCTTCTTCCCATAGTGAATTCTGATGCCATCTCTTCCCCAGGTAAATGATACACTCACACCTAGCCAGTCACATGATATAACAGAAAATATATCATGCCAGACAAGGCCACTTTCTTCCAAGGACCATTTCTGATGCTCACATCCCCATTGTAAGCACCTTCAGCAATGGACAGGGGTCTCAGCATGGGTACTTTGATTGGTTACACAGCCCCCTGGGTTTATGAGTAAACGATAACAGCATCTCTGGATGAAAAATTGTACCTCCTCATCCTCCCCTTTAGCCACTGTACCATGTGCCACCTGTATGCAATATGTCCATCAACAGGGGATGGAGAGGCGGTCATTGTTTGGGTTTTGTTTTGAGTGGCGGAGAGATATAATTCTTCACCAAGTCCCACCCCCACACATTTTGTTGATTTATAATTGAATAAGACAATGAAAAGCATTACATGGCATTTGACACATACTGTGAGGTGTGAAACAAAGTAGTCTGAAATTAAATTGACGTTCAGTTACAAACCTGTTACTCCACCCCAAAAGGGCTCAGAGGGCTAGAAAAGATTAACAGAATCCTTAAACCTACCAGCAAGGCATCAGATTGTATTGAGTTCCTGACCTTAGTCAATCTTCTTTTGTTTCAGGATGTGTTTTTTTCCACCAGATGTGTTTACACGGTGACTTAAGATGCATATAGTTTACATTTTAATCTCTATACCTGACTTTGCTACTGTAACTGTATTTTCCACTAGAGTACTGTACTTACATTTGAGGATTTTTATTCACTGGGATTTTAACCAACAAACCAACAGACTTCTGTGCCACCCCCACCATTTACAGCTTCCCCTCCAGTGATGAGCAACTTCTTTTCTCCTTTATTTTTATTGATATATATTCTGATTGTCCCGTTTTAGCCTACAGAAGTACAGTACAATCAGCAGCTGTGCTATCAATGTCAGCATATGGTCAACCTCCCCCTAAGACACACAATGGCTACGTTCACACTGCCATACTGAAGTGACTCAAATCAGATTTTTTTGCCTTAATGTGACACAAATCTCATTTTTCCAGGGCTGTGTGGACACGCAAATCTGATCTTTTCAAATCAGATTTATGTCACTTTTATATGTGGTACTAAATCTCATACGTATCCGATTCACGGCCATGCGACCTGAATGTGAATGCTCAGATCAGAATTCATGTGGCTTTTTGTTTATACACATGCGCTGACATCATCAGCCTGCACCAGCAGCGCAGGAAGGTAAAAATGGAGGACAGCTGTGATAACAGAAAACAGAAAAAGCAGCCGCCTGACTTTTTTTCTCCTTTTCGACTTGCTCATGTACAGCTGATTCACTGTTTGCCATCCTCCAGAGCAGAGTGTGATACATATGTGAGCTACTAACGCCTCTTTTTTAAATGGCATGAGTCGTCCCACAGATATGACGTTTTTTGTTGTTGGTGACGCAGTTGACCCATGTAAAACCGTATGAATGTGCGCATGCGTGACGTTTTGGAGGACCGATTTACATTACAGTCAGATACAGGTCACTTTTAGTTATGAATGTAAACCATCGGGATAGACAAATCCACTCTGAGCAAAAAATTGGAATTGAACAAAGTGGGTGGCAGTGTGAATGTAGACAAAGATCACTGTCTGAAACAGATAGGGTCAGCTGACTGCAGCAGATCACTGCAGTGACGAATAGGAAAGGTTCTTGGCATCATAGGTATATGACTGTAATACTTATGACCCAATCATCTCACAGCCTTTTGGATTGTTGGAAGGGGGCTTGTTAAGGATTCAATGAACATCCCCCATGAGTTCATGCTGCTGCGGGCAGAGAAATTAACCTCACTCCCCATCCTACATTTGCATCCTGTTTGGCAGCACATTTGAGAGCAATGTTCAGAATGAATAAATCATTCAGCTGCGCTCATTAGCCAGTTCCACCATCCACAGACCTCTTCCAGGGTCCTGAAAGAGCATAGCATTTGTACAATTGAGCTACGGAATTTTAGCCGGGATGTCAACTTTTATGGAAAGCCCCATGTAGAATTTAGATTGCTGGCTGGGTGGGTGGAGATGAGTGATTATAACAAAATTGCTAGTTTTATTTTGATGGTGTGAGGAACTTAAAATGCATTCCTCTCATGCTCAGAATGTGAGAGCCAGCAGCCGTAGTTTTAGTGATATTCCTGTGCTCAGCAACAGGAAAACTCAGAGACACTGTGGTAGCAGTCTGAAGCCACTTACCTGAGGTTAAGTGTACTGTAACATCCTGCCCATCTTACCCTCCTGTCTCCTTAGCATGACACTAACAAGCCACGTCTGTTAATCACTGGTCTTACCTCTCATTCCTGCCCTTGTGTTAATCACTCCAGTTAATCCCTGATCTACAGTACAATGTTGGGCATTTCAGGTCCTATAGCTACAAGTCCTGAAAATGGTTTTGTTTCTATCAACCAGATGAGCATAAAGGCTCACAGTTACAGAGTACTGAACTCATTGGTAGAAACAAAATCTTGCTCTGGATTTGTACCTTCTGGGCCTGAAATGTCCAACACTACTTGTCTGTCTGATATCTAAGTAATTCCCAGTCCTGTGTTCCCCAGTCCTGTCATTGACGTTATACCCTTGTGTTGCCTGTGCCCTGCCTTCCTACATTCTTCCCATTTTAATCCCCAAGATCGTACTTGTTTCTAGCTATTGTTCTTTTAATAAAACCTCTAATGCTTTATGACCAGGCTTGCGCCTGCATCTTTCATCATGACAGGTACTCTTTTGCAGAACATACTTTAATTTCTGGCAATCAGGCCTCCAGGAATTTCCCTTACTCAAGGATAGGGTCTTTGAAGCTGTTTTAAGGCTCTTTGTAAAGCACAGAGCACTAATGTTGTATTAGTGTAGCATACACAAGATCTTCAGGAGTATAGAGTAATACCAGAAACAGAAAGATGGTTAGGGGTATAAGAAATATACCTAGCCAAAGGTGAGACTATTCTGGGTGATACTTGATGGAAACATTTGGGCTGCTTTACCAAATGATCCAGGTCTCGCTCATCACAGACCAATTCCATATGACAGATTTCTTCTCCAGCAGGACCTTCTGCTCCATCAGATATATCGTCTTTCAGACATTGCCAGCGCACATCTCTCCCATCCTCAATCTCATACACCTTTTCCATTACAGAAAGTTTCTACCTCTGGATTGGACTGGACTAGACTGGACTGGATTGGACTAAGGCACCATTATATTCTCCCACAATAAATTTTACCAAGTTCCGCACAATATATATTTTTTGGTACAGGTAAAATTCTCCAAGTTCATTCTTGGAGGGCAAGTTAGCAAATCCGGTCTTACCAAGATACGAAGTACAGTCTTTGAATTCTTGGTATTGTGATTCACCCATGATGTAGCCCAGAGCTACCTGACTTTGCTCAGCCCTAGGATGTCGGCCCTGGGATGCCCCATCCCCCTACCCCCATTATCATAGAAAGATGTGTATTGTAGCATGCCAATATGCTGGTGAAGAAGGCAAAAACCAAAGGCAGACCCAAATTAGCAATATAACACCTATGATGGTATCCAGTTGGAGTGAATCACTGTTACAGACAATGCTAGAGAACTTGCTGCCTGGGGCAAGGTATATGTCACCCATTGAAAAAAATGTAGTGCATCATGAAATGAAAAATATGACAAAGGAGACCCCAAACTGTTGAGCAGCCGAACTCCTATATCCAAGAATAGGACAATATTTCACTTTCAAAACTGGTTTCCTCAGTTCTCAAACGTTTACAGCGTGTTGTTAAACCAAGACATGGTACAACACAATGCTAAACATAGCCCTGTCCCAACGTTTTTGAAATGTGCTACTGACATCAGATTCAAATTGAGTATTTATTTTTCATAAAATAATAACATTTCTCAGTTTTAGTTTTATATGTTATATTTTATATGTTGTTTTTGTTCTATTTGCAGTTAAATATGGGTTTATATGATTTGAAAATTTTTCAACGTTTTTGGAAACAGTGTTGTAGTAATATACTTTGATACACTGACAAAATGAGTCATGATTTCCAGTAAATTGTTTCCTTATTATTTGAGAAAATCAATAATAAGAGATACTATCAACATTTGCTTCCAGTTTCTAGTTTCTTTACTGTGTGAGGGAAAGCAATTTATCCTGTTGTTCACACTGTGATTGTGTCCCTCAGATGCCTGATACTGACATGCAGTAGAGTGAAGAACAGATTGCCTCCCAGTCAGACACCAAGGCAGCAGAGACAAGGCCTGTCATCACTGGTCTTGCAGGAGTCTGTAGGACCAGTCTGACAGACTGAATAAGAAAGAAACATCTACTGTCCTCAGCATTAACCCAAGCATCTTCAAATACCATTCATGACATTCTTTAGACTTGGGTGTCCCCTGTGACAGGAGATTCCAAATAAGACTTGAAGAGGAGATTAGATAGATGATAGATCATTATGCTTTATGTGTTTTTGCCCTGTGTAACTATTTTAGGGAAAGTGTCCGGCCACCATGAAAATTACATGCTAATATATGACATTATTAGCATTACTTAGAATTAAATATTACTGTCCCACATTCTTTAAAAAGATCAGTTTTCTGTTTGCAGAGGGATGTGCCTCAGAAGGCAGAATATGAGAGAAAAATGTCATTGCCAACATGCCAAATCCAAATAAACTACACTCAGGAACTAAACAATTTGTTCAAGGTGAATGTGCTTAAAGCGAACAAAAACACACACATTGATATGGAAATTAACTCATAATTTTCTGCCATGGATTGTGTTTTTTAGAAGTGACTATTTAAATACACGGCATCACTGCATTTAAGCACATGGCCTCATTAGCACATCTTTATCTGCATAAACTGTCATTTATATGTATTTGTGTATATGTTTGGAGATGAGTATAGATGTTTACAATCTTGCATTCAGGAGTAATTTGTGTTTGCAAATGTCTGCCTTCACAAACTGTCCACCATCCTTTTCAACTTTTCAAATCTTGTCAGTTTGTCAAGATGCTATAACCTCAAGGTGAAAAAGAAAAGGTTCTTTCTGCATGAGAATTAGACATCTACATATCAGAAACTGCACTGAAAGGAGTCAGAAGGGTTCTTATTCAAGGCAAAAAGAGCAGACTCCTTCAGCTTTGATGGATGTGCTGCAAGGCCACTTGTGGGAAAGGCATTTCTTTATCCATATTTTTCATTCATTCAAACAGATGAAGGGGATGAAAGAGACCTTGTTTGTAGGCAGATTAGTGTCATCGTGCAGTGGAGTGGACTCTTGGAGAAGTACATGCACACACAGTCATATATGCAGACTCTAAGAATGTCATTCACGCACAGAAAGACCTATGCCCGAAAACACACAGCACTGCTAGCATACCCAGCAGTGGCAGCCCTGCTCATCACAGTGCCATTACATACAGCATATTTCATGTACCTTCAGCTCTTTCTTTCTGTAGTGTGCAGTGTTTGCTGAGTATTAGGGTGGGTTTATTTTGTAAATAAAACATTGATAGATTGATATAGTAACAAAGAAAAATCTTACACGTTGAAAAAAAGGAAAAACTTTTTCAGAATAAAGAGTCAGATTTAGGGTTAATGTGCACACCAGTTGTTGTTCTTTTACATTAGTTGTTGTTCTTGACATTGTTGTTGTTTCACATTTTGCTGTTCCTTGGAATATTTAATTTTTATTGCTTTTTTGCATGTTAGAATGTTGATATAATGGCTAAAAAGCGAAAATCTACTATAGTATTGACCATAACAAAGAGCAGCAAGAAAGTCTGTGGACAACCACCCCCTTTGGATACAACAGAGCCTCCGAAGTTGTGTCAAGTGATTCAATGCAGGTATTTTGTTAAAAACAGCAATCCCAATTTGATAGAATATAACATTTCCAAACCAATTGCAAACGATATTATTGTGTTCTGGCGATCGGTGAACCCATGGTTGACACTCTATGATGAGCATTACATTGTACAGAATATAGATAAAGCTTGTTTCCAGAAGACGAAGAAGATCAACTGGAAGATGCTTTCAACAGTCCAGGAACAAAATTTGGAGGAAAGCCTTCACAAACTTTTCGACATTTCTGCGTGCATCTGTCATCTACCTATTTGACCCTGAAATGACAAATGTGTGAGATGCCCAATTGAAAATTGTCAAACTCAACATATAGTCTGCTTGTGCCCTCCAAGTAAGTTCTACTTAAGGAGAGAGAGTACTTGAGAGATCAGAGAGCAAAACATGGACCAAAAGGTTCATTCCAGTTGGGATCAGTAGATCAAGAGGCAGTAAAGACAATGAGAAGAGCCGAGGCAAAAACCGAGAGATTGAAGAGGAAGAAGCAAGCCCCACCCTCCATGAGCACATCTCATGTTATTGTGTCAGATTCAAGTCAATTGTCAAACAACGATGACAGCGAGGATGAGGAGTTCAATCCGGATAGGATTCACACTCCCAGTGGTGCTTACAATTTCTTGAAACCTCCAAGGTATGCCATGGAACTGATTAGGGGTGACGTCTTGGAGCCAGCCTCACAAATGCATTTCTCCTCGACTTACAGGCTATGGATCTCCTCAAACCTGGTCTGGATGTAGGACAAATAATCATGGATAAATGCAAAATTGATTGAGAAATTAATAGAATGAAAGAGAAGAGTGATAAGAAGCAAGATGAAAGCATGGTTCCATTGGTGTGTATTGGAGTTGATTGAAAGACTAATAGAGATACATTAATGTACAGAGAGGTTACAAGTGAAGATGGAAAGATCAAATTGAAGAAAGGAAAGGGATCTGAGCATCATTTGACATTTACTAAATAATCAGGAAAAGAACAACATATCTAACTCACAGGATTATTACAACAACAGGAGCAACAGGAGTTGTTCTTGCAGCAGAGGTACAGAGCATCTTGGAGGAGTTCCAAAGTGTAAACTCTATCAAAGCAGTACTCCTTGATAATATAGCAACAAACACTGGTTGGAAAAGTGGCCTTGTTACAGTGCTGGAAACTAATCTCAAGTGGAGACTGCACACTATTGGTTGTTCCCTTCATCAAAACAAACTACCTTTTCAAGCAGTTTTTAAGTATCTTGATGGCCGCAGTAATAATCCCATGACCTTCAGCGGCCCATTGGGTAAATTATGTTCGATTGATCACCAGTATCTGCTACAGAGCACGTTGAGGGAGGCGTAAAAAAGAATTTCCCCATGGGGAAGTTGTAATTACTATTATTACTATTACTTGTTTCCAGTAACATGCAGAATGGGAAATCCATCACATTGCCTTGAATGTATCATAAATGTTAATATGACCTGAAAGTAACTATGACAGCATTTCAAAATTTATGTGGAATTTCTGCCTTGAAAAAGTGCTGTGGAAATTTCTTAAAAATATAATTTGGATTCCCGTTTGGTGAAATGTGCTGAAAGCTGCGGGGAAGGGAAGTAGATAATTTGATGATTGCCCAATAATGTAATCATGCTTCCTAGAACATAATTATTAATGGACTGGCAATGGTACATTTATGTGTCCCTGACTGTGACTGGCTGCATTACTCCATAATGCAGTTGTGTATCCCAATTTGTGACTAGCTGTTTTGAATTCTGTACCACAGAGATGAGTAATTATCTCTGAAGTTGTCCTGTGTTTGTTACACAATATATTATAGCATATTGATTGGCCAAGTATCTGTTTGCCCCATGGGAGTAGGTATGATTCCAAAGTCAAGATTGGCTAAGGATAAGTTTAGACCACAGTGCAGTCACATGTCTCAGGCTGTGATTGGTTGATACCAGTTACTGCACAGCTGGGTATGCTTCATGGTGAATCAGGGAGCAACTGACTCTGGTATTGGATGACGTACCTACTTAACTCACTGAGAATGTTGCAGATGGCCTGAGGGAAGCATCTGCCTCATTTATTTCTCCCGCTGAGACCTAAGTCCAAAGCTAGTTACATAGCTTGTATCACTGTACACTGTTTGTCCAACTATAGATTTTGTTGAAAAAATACAGAAATTTCTATAGTGTACAAAAACTTTTGCTACTTTTATACTTTTGCTGGACTGACATGCTGCTGGACTGTTCTCTCCAGTTTTTTAGTCACAGCCATTTCTTCAAAATGAGCTTAGAGTCAAAGCACTTTACCTAAGATAGAGTGAGATCAACCTATGCTAAGAGAATCAAGAGACCACCATCAGAACCACAGTAATCCTATGAAGATTGAATTATAAATGCCATTGAGTTAAAACTGAACACATATTGTCCAATCAGAATAGCCAGAAAAGTCAGCCTCATTGTAAGAACATTATCATACATTAGACAGGCTGCCTAAGTTTTGCTTAAAACCTGGAGATCACACAGGGTTTCTGCAGAACCACAGAGGGCACTGTGAAACATCATGAAAAGCATACAGGCTGATACACTGCTTTTGAAGATAGCAAATTAGCAAGAGGTCAGCTTAATGTATCTTCATAATTGTGGGTAAAGAACAATGACACACACAAGTGTGCTTGTCACTGGGCTATTTATGACACAGAAGACAGCCGGGCCACTCCCACCTCAGAGGCCCTGAAGAACTCCTCCATTCAGATTTGAAGACCACTACTGTAACACTGCAAAAATGTCTCTTCTGTATAGTCAAAAAATGAAATGAGGGAGAACAGTCCAGATCATGAGTGATGATTCTGTTAAAGCAAAGACTGAAACATTGGTTTGAATGACATGACATTCAATGAATCTTCAGATTGTCTGTAGTTCCGGAGGAGCTCAGCTGCCTGATGGGAGGTTGGTATGTTAGAGAAGGGTTTGGTCGCATCTCACCATCCTTCAAGTGTTGTTTAGAAGAAGTATCTGTTATACCAAACAAGATATATAGTTCACGTTTAAAAGTGTATAATTTTCCATTCCAAAGTATAACTGATACTTGGCTTCTTAAGAATTTCAGCAGCCTTTTTGGTCACATGTACAATTCCTTAATCATGATGTTATCTGCCTCTCAGAGACACATGCATAACAAGTGGCCCATGTTGTCAGAGCAAAGACACCTGCTAAGATGTTGACCTTTTGGCATGAACACGGCAGCATCCATGCTTGGCTGCCCTGCAAACTCATAGCATCACTGAGCATTCTGTGTGTGTGGACTGTTGTCATCTGGCCTGAGGAACAGAACAACCACATCTTTGGAGCAGCGTGATTTCCTCAAGATCAACAAGAAATTGTTGCTTGACTGAAGTACACCCATTGCTCTTTCTCTCTCACACACACACAAACACACACACCAGTTCTTTTGCTGCCAAAAAACCTGGTCATGACCAGGAAAACTGGCCATGAAAACAACACTTTGCTGATGTATAACCAAGAGCTAGATGCCAGAGCTAGATGTAGAACCAAGAAATAACAGAATCTTGAAAAGCCGTATTTCAGACAGCTGAATGTACAGACTTAATTTCCTTTTTGTTTACAATACTGGGCGTAAGGTACGACGCTGAAGTTGGCCCCTTATTCACAGCTCCTTATTCGGATTTTCTGGTCCACCTTAAATACTTTGCAGCCCAAAGCAATGACGCGATTGCGCCTATAGGGGGACTATTTTAACCTTAAACCTCTCTGTGCCAGGCAAATATCAACTTCTCAGTACACATCAGGTACCCTACTATATAGAAAAGGTCAA
>JAODKF010000040.1:701252-729287 GCA_026779585.1 Mormyrus proboscirostris | reverse complement strand
ACATGCACACCTATGGGCAATTTATTAACTCCAATTAGCCTCAGCATGTCTTTGGACTGTGGGGGGAAACCGGAGTATCCAGAGGAAACCCCACGACGACACAGGGAGAACATTCAAACTCCACATACATGAAAACATATATTCTGAAATAAAGGCAGCTGACCCCTGCACACCATATCCATTTGGGACATCATTTGCAGTGGCATCCATCTTGGCAATGACAATCCTGGGGTTACCCAATAGCTAAAGAGAACGGGGAAAGGGACCAAAAACACCACTGCTTAGTTACCCTCAATAAAAGGCAGCTAAGCACCATTATAGACAGATGATGGATAATCAATCAGATCTGTTACTGCTCTGTCATACATGCAACATGTCAATAACATGCAGAATTCAGCAGTGCATGATCCTCACCTTCTGGCCCAGCTCCATGTACTTGGGCTCTAGGTTCTTGCAGTGTCTACATGAAGGGGCATAAAACTCAATCAGCACATCCTTGTCTGGATCATTGACAATCTCCTCAAACGTCTCTGCTACCACCACCTGCACCAAGACACAAACCCTGTCACAAAGACACTCAAACTATTAAATCCCTTCATGCTATTGCTGTACTCTCTACAAACTGGAGGTCTGAGGAAAATTTTAAAAGAAATATTGAATCTAGGGAGACTTCAGGAAGAATAGTAGTCTGTTGAAGGCCAAAATAATCCATGTAGGTGGCAGTCAGTACTTTTACGAGGTGGACGTTTGCGCATTACTTTGAGTTTGTCAGGGATGAGGGCAAAAAGAATGTCAAGTGTAATCTTTGCCCAAACCCTAAAGAACTATCGACGTCGAGAAAAAACACCTCGAGCGCTACCATGCAAGCAGTCAGCAGAAAACGAGTGACGAGAGTGATCAGCCAAAGCAGTTCCCAAAGTTTCGCACGGTCTGCCATCATGCCACTTCAACTTTGAGAAGTCAGAAGACTTGTTGCAGAGTATATAGTCGAAGATATGTTGCTGTTGTCAATGGTGGAATCTCCTGCTTTCAAGAAGCTAGTTAGCAAGATCCCTGTGACCAGCAATGACAAGGTAAGTCGTCCGTATTGTATTGTACAATGAGAAATCATAAGCTACACCCATCATGCATTATGCATGACTTATGTTGTGAATCGCTTGAATTCAGAGAGAATAAAGGAATGACAATCATAAGAAAAAATGCATCTTTTCTTGTCATTATAGTAATCATAGATGTGGGATGTGGTTTTTTTTTTTTTAAATGATGAAAAAGCCTAGACTTAATATTTATTCCACCTCTATTATGATGTTATTCAAATTCTGGTCATTTTTCATTTTGGCTGTTAATGTTTCTTGAATTGTCTTTTAAGCCTTTTGCCAGTTATATTAATCATATTCTTTGCAGCCTGGTTAGCACATAATCATTATGCTACAAAACATCACTTTGTACTGGGCATGTAAAGATCTGCAATATTTTTTCTCATATTAGAATGTCAAGTTATATGTTCACAGTTATTTTGGAGAAAGTAACTGAAAAGTTACAGAAGTCATTTAACGATTACAATTTTGTGACAGTAATATTGTAAAGTACTGGATTACATTTGAATACCAGTGACAAGTAAGGTATAGTGTATTACACTTTGCAAGTAACTTGCACAACACTGGACATGACAGATTTGAAAATTCAAAAGTGAGCTATTGGCATGGCAGATGAGGAAGTGTGGTATGGATTGGGCTGTGATTCGTTACTATTGGTAATCAAAGTATGACGTTTGGAAATATCAGTAAAGCATAAAACATCACAATTTTTACAATTCGCATGAAAAGCAGATCTTCAAAATCCCAGACTTCAATGACACCATTTTCACCACAGTCAACATAATTCACTTCAATTCATAACTAGTCATAATGTTCTGGCGCATCAGTGTGTATGTAACATTCAGCTCCTTGAAGATAGGCATGCATACCTTGATGGGGCCATTATTGCGCTCAGGAGCAGGCTGGGATTTAATAAAGCGCTTCAGGTATCCAGCAAAATAATCCTGCAGGAAGCGCTCCAGTGCCTTTCCATCACGACTGAACACAGACACAAACATGGGCATTAACACGAGCACTGCAGCGAAGCATTAACACGAGCACTGCAGCGAAGCATTAACACGAGCACTGCAGCGAAGCATTAACACGAGCACTGCAGCAAAGCATTAACACGAGCACTGCAGCGAAGCATTAATACGAGCACTGCAGCGAAGCAACAGACGTGATAAAATCTGTAAAGTCAACATAATGTTGAGGAATACAGGGTAGATGCAAATCATCTACAATCACATTTATTCATTTGTTACTATGTTTAAAATATTTTAGCTAATACAGAAACATACTGCACACAATACTCCTCAATACTCACGTGAACTCCTCACGCATGGCATACTTATGTCCCTCCCGTGTCCTGATGGTGACAACAGGCGGCCCCCCACTGTCTGACAGGCCTAGGCCAAACTCCTGCTCTAGCTCTTTCCGGAACTCTCTCCTGTCAGCCACTGCAAAGCTTAGGCTCCGAGACTGGAACTGAGATGCCACTTTCAGCACTCTAACAGAGACAGAGCATAAACGACAGCTTCAGAATCAGCAAGGAGAGAGAGAACAGTTTAGTATCAATATTTTGCCGAAATTCTAAGAGGCAGCAAGAAATACTACATGCTTCTTTTCCAGATACAAAAGCCCTTTGACTTACTACTACATGCAAGGTGTACCATGTCTCATGCTGTGTATATTTTAAATATGATTCAGACAACTGCAAACCTTTATGGATGAGTGGCTATTGGAAACGAATGTATCGACAATTCAGATAAAATATAGCAAATGAAGACAGCTGAGCTGAATGGTGGCTGTGTAACTGCAACCCCTGAATTTGAGTTTCTATATAATTAAATTTGTTTTTGTACAGTGACATAGTGCCTTTCATAACAGTTACCCCAAGGTGCTTTACATGGGTGTGTTGTGATACATTATAAAACCACTAAGAGAGAACAATTCAATATTTTATATTATTATTTAACATTATTATTTTATATTGTTCATATTTTTATATATATGTATAAATGCTTCATAATGAAAATACTTAAATTTCTTATTTTCAATATGACTGGATTCCCATTACATACACTGTCCATGTAAGCCGGTCTCTCTCTCTCTCTCACACACACACACACACACACACACACATACACACTGCTCACCTGTTCCTCCAGTACTTGGACCCCTTAGGATCCCGCACATAATCCAGATCATAGAAAGCGGTCAGCAAGTCTCGCCCCTTCAGTTTATCTCTGTTATCCTGGGTCACATGAGGGCAAATTCCAAAGCTGCCGGCATAAGGGGGAAAACTGTACTAATGCCTGTAGAAATCTAAAGTTCTCAGGCATGAGATGGAGAGAGACACGCCCACCCTTCAGTGAAGTATGAATGGATGGATAGAAAACAGAAAAAAGCCGTATGGCAAAAAGAAGACGCTGGACAGCAGAGGACCACAGACACACGCGCCCACTCACTCACGCACACGCACTCACATGTTGTCCTTGATGAACTTGCGCAGTCCAGAGATATTAATAGGACCATCGTACTTTTCTATGCCCGTCTCAAATGTGCTGTGGAGCCGTGGAGGTCGGAAGAGCAGCACAGTCCTGCAAGACAGAAGCCAGAGATTACGGAAGGCTGAGGGACAAGAAGAAGCCAGAGATTAGGGAAGGCTGAGAGACGACCCTCCGGGAAAGAGCCCCCATTCGCTTCATTATCCAGCTTCCATTTCAAATAGCTAGTAATAATAGTTGATACTTTTTATTGATCCCATGGGAAAATTCTCTTTACTTCTCCCCCAACTTGCTCTCTGTAGGTATGAGCAAGCTGGCTGTGAAGGGCAGCCACCTGTAGCAGCGCCCCGGGAGCTGGGGGTTAAGGGCCTCGCTGAAGGACCTGCAGACAGGCTGAGGCTGGGCTCGAACCAGCGATCTTCTGAGCGCAGGCACAGAGACTTAGACTCACTGAGCAACACGGCAATAATACTATTGGAATACTATGACCTAAAAGCATTGTGGTACAAAACATGAACACAGCATCACATTTCTCATTAAAAGTTATTTCTCATTAATTAAAAGCATTACACTTCTATTTAGCATGATTTACACAAGGTGTCCATGAATGTGTGATAGTAGCTACAGACCTTCATAATGATAACATAATGAAAGCAGAGCTGCAATCAGATGCAGCTGAAGAACTCCAGGGATTTCAAGCAGCAACTTGAAAGTGTCCCTGCGCACCCCCGCCTGAGACGCACAGGCTGCCCCCCAGTGCCCCCCCTCACTCGGCGTGCAGGTCGTGCATGGCGGCCAACTCAGCCTTCGTTGTGTGGGCAAAACGGTAGCTCTCCCTCAGAGCGGTGGCAGCCTTCAGGAATTCAGCTAGCTGTGTAGAACCGTGTCCGGGAAAGAAGCCTATTTGGGGGGGGCAGAAGGGTGATTTGCCTTATTGCACTGCTGTCACTGGGTCAGCATTACAGGTAAACGTGCAAACAAAAGAAAAAACTATTTTAACATGTCTATCTCTCATTCATTTCAGTGAACAGAAACTGTCCAATGTCTGGGAACATTTCAACTTGATTAAAAGAAAATATTGTACAATGCAAACAATGCAAAACTGAAACTTGACTGCTACAGTAGCAGGCTTACGCCAACAGCTTACTGTGACAACTATAAACAGGGACAGTGTACATTGCCTTTTTCTTTATATATTTTGAAATGTGATTTTTATGCATTCTGGACTCGTAGATGACAAACATTGGAGATGAAGTATTAATGGCAGATTTTGGTCTGAGTTATATTTTATGTGCACACTTAAATATTACTTTGAAAATATAAAAATTATAGGTTGAAGCTGCCCTGATTTTACCCTGACTGTAGCCAATTTTCTCTATTCAGTAACTAAACAAATGTAAACTTCTGCTCTTTGTTAGTAAACCGGAGTCTCTTATAGACATAAGAGGATGACCTGAGCAGACAAAGATTTTCACTTGCAGCATTTTGAACATGTCAAACAAATTTACAAAGGTGTCAGTTGAAGATGTGAGGGAGACCAAGCGCTCTCTGTGTGCAGAGCCTCCCATGAGGGAGACCAAGCGCTCTCTGTGTGCAGGACCTCCCGTGATGTTATGCCCCCTGTGTAGGACTGTTCATCACTTTTGTATTTGTGCTCTACATGATATTAATCATCAGAGCCATAGTTACCCAAAACAAGCAGACTGGTGACATAGAGTATAAAATAATTAGACAGAACCAAGGTCAGAAAGGAGATTTAGGTGTTACATATAAGGCAGATAAAAAGGGCAGAAATAAAAAGAAATGAGAGAGCAGGTGGTGACATGTCATGTGGGACTGGTAAAGCACTACAGGTTGACATATTGTGCCTCATCACCACAGCCTCTTAACTAAACAACAATCTAAAAAAATGGTAAATTCTAAAATCAGCTTTTAGTTAGCGTCAGCTGTGATGATGAATGACCTCCTGGATTCAGATGTCAGAATAACATAAATGAACGCTTACCCACTATGCTGGCATCAAAGTTATCAATGAAGGCATCCAGGTCAGCCTTGCTATGCAGGCTCACAGAGCTGGGTCCAGCCTGCTTCTGCATATATTGCGCGATGCCCTCTGCGTGTGCAAACACTGGTCACGCAACGATAATAGCAGCATACAGGTACACGTTATACCACATTCACTTACGACAAAGGCACACAGAAAGCCAATCACCTGCCGTGTGTGGTCCATTGTAGATAGCAGCTTCCTTCCCGTTTCGGAATATTTTGAGAGTG
The DNA here is from genome assembly GCA_026779585.1 of Mormyrus proboscirostris. Classification (NCBI taxonomy): domain Eukaryota; kingdom Metazoa; phylum Chordata; class Actinopteri; order Osteoglossiformes; family Mormyridae; genus Mormyrus; species Mormyrus proboscirostris. The sequence continues at coordinate 723,427 of JAODKF010000040.1, read as the reverse complement.
GGGTATCCATTCACTCCGAAGCGCCCACACATTCCTGAGTTTGCTGAACAATCCACCTGGTCAGAAATGGAGATACAGTATGTGGCATTACTGAGAAACATCCCATCATACTATCCGCGCTGTCATCTAGGTACCATGTTTGCAGTGCTTGTTTCCCTTATCCCGCTGTCTGTGAGTGCACACTGCGACTGATCGAATTTTCTGTCAATTTGCGATTCATCAGCTGTCATATGGTGAGTTTAGGGTTATGCAGTTTAATAGCCATCTTCATTGTTTGATTTGTGTGGTTAGGAAAGCTGGAGGCACTAAGTCAGAAGAAGAGTTTGTTGGCTTTGCTTTCATTGTTTCCAGGTGAGTGAGTAGTAGTGTTCTTGGCTAGGATTCATTTTCCTCCTTTTTTCTTTGTATGATTGTTTTGTTTTTTTTTTGCTTAAGCTATATTTTGTCAGTAATCTTATCTATGAGATGAGCTTATAGATTTTCTCTTTCCTTTGATTCACACAAATTAACTTGGTCCTTAGACTGTAACGGTGCTACAAATCTGATTTGATTATATAACAAGAAATGTAATGATGTGAAAAATACCTAAACTACTTCCAGAAGTATCTTTTCTACATGGACATCCTGTGAAGCACAGGAGAAATTATTGTTGAGTGATCTAGAAATGCCTTTTACACGCATGGTTTATAAATATATATATCTAGACATCTAGAGGATTGACCCGTGTTGTGATTCTTTTTTCTGCCTTTTGCTACCATAGCAGAAATATTCAGTTGTTTCTCGGTAGAGGGAGGTGCAGTGAGGAGCGCAGTGATACAGCATGTTGCCGCACCCACCCATGACAATCCAGCTCAGGGATGAGAACGCAATTGCAGCTCTGCAGTGGGTGACACCTCAACACCACACTAGTGTGAATGGAGGTTTACCAGCCGTTTTTTCTACTTTGTCAAAATATCCTACCCATAGATTTGAAATTACAAGATAAGGATTTTTAACTTTCCGATACTTTAAATGGGGGTACCAGATTTTTACATGTAGTTTTATGCTGCCAGAAACTACTACCTGCATTTGGGTAACAGTTTTTTATAAGGAAGTGTAATGTGAGGGTAAGAATGCAATGAAAAACTGTCATAATTGGCAAAGTAACTTCTTAAGCTCAGGGTATTAATGTAAAATTTTACCTTCAGTTTCAAGACTTACTGTACAAAAGGATTAACTTCACAATAGTGATGATGTATCAAGAAGAGATACTGAACTTACTAAATTATGTATTATTAGGCTAAAATAATTTGTATATAATTGGAAAAAAGTGATGATTAAAAAATGGCTTATTTTTTTCCGTCTGAAAATCAAGCTTAATATATCAGTAGGTTGTTTTTCAAACCTGAGACTCACTGGCCTTCCATTATTTTCCGTAAATAACAAGTAAAAATGCATTGTCAGAATATGCTTGAATTCATTTTATGTTGGTGGCATTTAGTAATTTTAGGAGGAGGATATGTTATTGCTCTCTTTAAAACAAAATATATATCGGGTAATAAATGGTGGAGACGGAGAATTCTCAAAACACAATGTAGGTCTAATGCTTTTGTATTAAACAAGTTCAGTTCCAGACAAAACAGGAACATAAATATTGTTGGTTGTTATTTAAATTAAATACTACTTAAATTAAAGCAAAGATCACAATTTAAAGCAGTCTCAACAAGGAAAACAAATACAAATGTATCGTCAAGTTTAATGGTAAAACCTGGTCCCATATCTAAAGAATTCAGAATCCGTAAGAAATTAGAATAACAAAATAATAATCATGTCGATCTGGTTTTACACATAAGTCGTCTACCATTGACCGCATCCTGGCACTAAGGCTTCTCATTGAGTACAAACGTGAATATTGGCAGAGTTTCTTTGCAGCCTTTGTCGATATTTTTTAAATGTTTGACTTAGTTGATCAAGCTGCCCTGTGGGACATCCTGACACTTTGAGGGATCAGCCCCAAAGTTGCTGGGTATACATTGGTACTGTGAGTCTTGTGCAGAGTGGAGGGAGAACCTCTGCATTCTTCCCAGTTGATTCTAGGGTTTACCAGGGCCGTGTTCTTGCTCCTACTCTGTTCAATGCTTGCATGAACTGGGTGCGGAGCAGGGTCGTGGGGTTCAGCGGCAGTAGGGCATCTATTGGCGAGGAAAGATTCACTGATCTTAACTTTGCCAATGATGCTGTAATCTTCGCAGAATCAGTGGAGGCTCCGATTGGGGCTCTCGAGAGATGGAGCGAGGAGTCTGAGTGTCTGGGCTTTGTGAGTGTCCTAGATAAAAGCCAAGATCCAGGATTTTAATGACCTCTTGGGCACAGCCACCAGCAGTGCATCTTTCTGCAGGCAGAATATTGACCGTGCTGAGAGGTTCACTTACCTCGTCGGCAGCAATATTCATGTCTCTGGCGATTCTTCCTACTGAGTCAGTAGACGGACTGGGAGAGCATGGGGGGGGGGTTGGGTCATGAGGTCACTGGAAAAGGGATGCGTGGTGCTCCCAACATTTTTGTAAGAGGACAAAAGTCCAAGTCTTTAGAGTCCTCATGCTCCCTGTCCTGCTGTATGGCTGCGAGACATGGATGATATCCAATGACCTGAGACGAAGACGGGACTCCTTTGGTACCGTGTCTCTTTGGAGAACCACTGGTTTGACTGGCGAACGAGCAGTTGCTCACGGAGTCCTGAATGAGGCACATTACCTGCATTGTGACGGAGCATCGGCTACAGCATTATGACACTACAGCCATGAGGCTCCTTGCCCTGAGAGTGATCCAGCTCGCAGGATCATTATTGCTGAGGATCCAAATGGCTGGACCAGGCCAAGGGGACACCCACGTAGATGTCCATTTCCAGGGGGTGGGACTGGATCATGTGTCAGCCTGGGGGGTCACCAACCAGGATTCCAAGGTGTTTCATCGTGTGGTGGGTGCAACAACGGGCTGTACCAGAGCATGCTCCCCAACCTGACCTGACCTGACCTTTCTTTGTTTAATGCACATGATAAACACAAATATCAACAAACTACAAATAATGCCTAAGATAATCCACGTTAACAATCAAGCGTAGCAAAAAGTTTTCAGATCTTGTAGACATATAATGCAATCTTGATTTACACATGGCCAGTAACTGAATGAAGCAGTTGTTGTCATATGGGATAAAAGCGTAGAATACCAAACAATTCTTAATTTTCTGACATACAGTCATACTGTACTATTCGGGAGACCGACGCACCATGAGTTAGACACAAGGAGGTCAGACGCCGGACTGTAAGTTACAGAGAGATTTATACACAGCTAAGAACACGCGAGGATCGCATAGGTTTCACATAAGATATGGGCAGACATATACGCCACAATTGGGAAATACAATTATTAACAACAATACAAGGGGAAATCCCCCGCGAGCACGCCGGGATATGATAATCTCCGCCGGCGATATAATACTCTTAACTAATAGTCTACTGGAAAGTACGAGGTTCCTAATTACAACTGAATAAAAAAACGGATATAAACAATTATTACCTCTGCTAAAGTGACAATCCCCTTCAGGCGCGTTGCTGCATTTTCATACTCGGGAGCTAATTTCTGACATTTTTTGCACCTGGCAAACAAGCGATGACCGGTTGTTATTACGATGAACAGTAATACCCACCACATATTTTAATCGCAGCTTTTTAGTCGTTTACCATTTATTAATACGTACCCAAAACACATCCACATATGTTATCCATCATTCACTTCATTACGAGGACAGTTTCACATTCATTGTTATCCATCATATTTCCAAATTAAAACGAACCAGAAATTCAGCGTGCAGCCATATTTCGTGTCTCCGGCGCCTGCATCATCCACTTTCATGCATTTTTTTCCCAATCTAACATACCAGCCCTAAACCGCTAATCCCCCGGAACAACATTAAATTACTAGTAAGGTGGATGTTATGTCATAACACCTGGGTATCGACTACACAGAACATGCCGGTAATTTTAAAAATAATTGTTATATGCATATTTTCCCTTACCAAGGAGCAAAGAATTTCACCAGCATTATATCCTGCTCGGACACCCAGTAGTCGAAGTCGGTGTTTTGGAGCTGCAGTACGTCCATACCAAGGGCCACGGGGCTCAGGATGAGCAGGACGATCAGAGAGGACGAAACGTCAGCCATGTCTGCTTGGGAAGGGGAGCCACGCTTAACTAAAGCTGGGTGCGCAAAGCGTGCTGAAAGGCGCCCTCCTATTGGCCAAGACGCCGTTCCATTCTGTTAGCGTGCACCGTCGCTCCTTCATTGCAGCGGCCATTGATGGAGACCTTGCTAATAAGACAACTGTACCCTCTTTGCTTTGTACCAGAACACGCATGTTTTTAATGCAGGTTTTATATTAGCAATCTTCTTCCATTTAGGATTTATATACAAACATATACATATAAAAATAAATTATATTCAGCGTCTACCTAGTGATTTACAGTAAAGTAATATATACAATGTTCTCTTGATAACAGATGACTTACAACTGCACAATTCCTTGTTAGTCTTCTTCACTTCGTTTTTTTTTTAGTTGAAATTAAATTCAAACTCGAATCTTTTACCTGCATTGGTTCACTTGATCAGTAATTATGGAGAACCAGGTACAATGAATACAAGGTTGATGATTGCATACCATTTCCATTGTTAAAACCATTGTTCAGTTACTTTCATGTACACCCCAAATTCTTTTTAATACTGATAATGAAATCAAATGAACAACAGGAAGGCTTCTTGTGTTCATAACAGTTTGGAACTGAGTGTTCAAATGTTCTGCAGTGATATAGTCCAGCCACACCTCTGATGCAGTATCTGGATTTCAGAACTGGGCAGTCAGTCCAAATCCTCAGAGCAACGTTCTCCCTGAGTACCATGTGTCTTAAGAGTCCTCAGTGGGCTTGTCTTCATCTCTGTTCAGTCAGGCTCCTTCTGTGGTCTTTCTTCGGTACTAGGCTGGTTCTCTGAGCAAGCCAGTTTGGATATGGCACGGAAAAGGTGCAGGAGATTGCGGAAGCGCTTAGCAACCTGAAGAATGGAGAGGTGTGAGCAGCAATACTTACAACATAGGGATAGGTACATTCAGGACAAGACACCTGTCAATAGTATAGTATATAAAAGTATTAGTCATCCGTCACTTAACGACAGGGATGAGTTCCAAGAAATGTGCTGTTAGTTTATTTCATCAATGTTCAAAAATCAGAGTGTACTTACACAAATCTATAACCTACTACACAGCTAGGCTATATGGTATAGCCTAAATAACAATAAAAAGTACAGTAAATACCTGGGGAGTGTCTAGCGATTGAAAAGACCAGGGCCTAAGTCAAGTTTACCTGGACTTTTTAAAATTTTTTTGAAGGAACATTGGCATCAAGGTTAAAATACTCAGGTCTATAGCCCCGACTGAAAGGACCTAAGGATGCCCGTGGTAAATACATAAACCAGTAACCGTTATCATATCAAGTACTGAACATAACTGCATGTGCTATACTATTATACTGCTGGCAGTGCAGTGCGTTTGTTTACATCAGCGTCACCACAACCACTTTAAGGCATTGGGATATGATGGCTATGACATCATAAGGTGACAGGAATTTTTCAACTCTATCATATATGAGGACCATTGTTGATGAAATGCCGTTATGCGACACACGAGTATATTCATTTTCTTAACAGCACATTCTACCCATTTCATTGTAAACAGAATACAAGATAATTAAAATGAAATAGCATTGTATTAAAACATTGATTAAAAAAATTATAGCATGACACAATATAATTTCAATGTATTCTTCTGTCTGATAAAAGAATATCTTTACCTCACTGGCTGATTTATTGCCTAGCTGAGCTGAGAGTGCTTCAAAAGTGTTCCAGTTGGCTCCTTGCTTTTGACAAGTGAGTAAAATCAAACGGTCGGTTTCCCTGATGGACAAAGACACTTCATTATATGCATACAATGCTATGTTTCATTTAATAGACACAAGTGTTCCAGATGAGAGCTAACCAGCACCATGATGTCATGCTACCATGGCAATATTCACTACTTCTCTTCCATCTGCATTTCTAGTTATTTTGCCCTGAAGCTAGAAGTTCAATATATAATCATATGGCTCGAGTGTCAGAAGATATTGCTCAGAAATCTTCAATGTACTTCCATAATGACAGAATTTTACTCATATACATTATGACTTATGTTTAAATAATTTTCATGCATAACCTTTAATTTATTCTTAATCAGAACATCTGAAAATTCACCCTTCAGTAAACTACAGGTGGAAACTCGTTTGGCTTACCTCGTCCACACAATGACTTTCTCACCACTTGGGGTGAGGGAAATGTTTTTAGCAGGAAGTAGAGGATCTGCGAGTGGGCTGCTGTGGGCCTGCTTGGGACCTGGAAGTAGAGGATCTGCGAGTGGGCTGCTGTGGGCCTGCTTGGGACCTGGGGGGTTCTCGCTCTCTCCTCTGCCCTCACTGACTTTTCCATCCACTTGCTTCATTCCCTGCTCCTCCTTGTTTTTCTCTGTGTGTGGGAGGACTCTGTCTTTAGGATTAATATTTCATACTTAATTTGACAAATTCCTATGCTATATTTAAGGGCTGAGCGATGTGTGATATATACCAACATCATATGTTATGCATGTGCAATTCTCACATCGCAAGGACCGTGATAGTCAGCTGGGTTGAGATCATTCTTACTTTGTTATAAAAACAAAAGCAAGCATTGGAATTTTAACAATTGTTCACATCTTTTCAAGATTATCTAGTATGTTTAAAAAATCAGTTTAAACTTCACCTCCACTGCTTCTGCATGAATACTGTGTGTGTCCTCTGAGTGAATCAATCAATCATTTTCATTCTTGCTGTTTAAATCACTCATAGAAGGGTTTGCAAGAAATTTATTATAAATGTTATAAATATCCCAGAATTTCTTACAACAAAATCACATCAAGATATTTGATTTTTTCCAATATCACGCAGCCCTAGTATATTATAGCATTTTCTTTCTTTCATGCCATCCAGATCTTCTGGTTCTACTCACCAGATCACAATTAAAGCTTGGGTCTCATCATTTGTCCACGAATACATTTCATTTTGTTTATCGTTTTTTTCTGATGGTAATTTTTTTTCAAGACGGCAGTTGCACTGTGTTTCAGAGCCAGGCTATTTGATAACCAATCAACAATGAAGTACTCCCCTGCTTTGGTACTTTGGGTACTGGAACTTTTGGTAGTGGTACTCAAGGGAAAAGGGAAAGTACCCATATCAAAAGTACAGTACCTGGTGCAGTGGAAAAGGTCCCCTAGTGTCATGTGCGTATCTACCAGGTAATTAAGTTTCCCAAAGAGTGAAAGGGTGAAATGGCATCTGTAATTAAAGAGTATGAATGCAAGTTGAATGCAAGTGAGCACTGTTATAGTTGACCTCCTTTGTTCTGACCTTTCTCACCCTTGAGCTTTGCACCCCACTTGCCTTCTACTGGGTGAGTCTGGACTGGAGGAGCCTTTGCTGGGATGGATGTGATATAATGACTCTTCACCACCCTGGAAGACTTTTGACAGAGAAGCTATGTTATTTCTATGACATCACACATTTCAGTTTTTAATTGGGATCATTCAACTGTCATGATAAAATTACTCCTACCCTTCCCGGAAGAGAAAGAAGACACAGCTTTTAACACTGATGCCTTTTCTTTTAACCTTATTATTACGACTGTAAGTGCCCTTCTAAATAAACCATTAAAGTAAAACACTTTCCTTTGTATTTTAGAGACTATATTCTAGACAGAGTCATAGTAGCAATAGAAGCTCCCAGTAATAATGACATACCACCAACAGAGGCATAGATAATTAACTTGACTATGAAGTAACATGTACTCATAAAATGTTAGTATAAAAACATGAGGCAGTAAGGTGTGCCTCATTGACACGACTCCAAACCTCCTTCTTCCTGTGGATGCTGAGTTTCTCCACGTTACTCCTTGATATTACAGGTGAAAGCTTGAAAAATCCCTTTGTTCCCTCCAGGTTCAAGTGTTCAGTGGCCCCCTCTGGCTGGCTCTGGTGTGAGGAGCTCGGATGGTGCTTATTAAAAAACGTCCAGAATTCTTTCTGCAGACAAGGGCGGCCGTTTAAATGCTTGGAGATGTGTGCCTTCATCTAAAGGGAGGCCAGGAAAATAATTATATATACAAATGTATGCATGTGAACACACACACACACACACACACACGCACACGCACACGCACACGCACAGGCACACGCACAGGCACACACACACCTGTATTCATATGTTTGTGGAGACCATCTATTCATTTCAACGGGGAAAAAATCTTTGTCTTTTGTATTCTTTTGATGGTAGTCACAGATTTTTATAAAGTTGAGTTTCTCCCTACCAAAAAAATGGTCCCCACAATGTCAAAATAACAGATTTTCTATCACATTGTGAGGACCAAATACCCCATAATGTAATACATACATGCCCACAAACACACATGCGCACACACACATATACCCCATACACTAGTGGTAATATAGTAAGCAGCATTCACTGATTACATGACAAACTACTTCAGGGATTCAGGGATGAAAACCTGAGTGCAGCCATGTGGCAGGTGGTACCTCAGTAAGGTAGTGGTGAGATTAAATTATGAAGCAAACAACTTTGAAATCACTCATTACTAAATCATTCTGCTGTTTAAAAACACATTTCATATCTTCTTTGGAAAATATCACTGTTGTACTATTGCAAATGTTTTTCAATACTTTAAACAGCGACACCTAGAGGCCAAAAGGAGTGGCCAGCTTGTTTGATGAGGCCAGGGGAGGCAAAAGCTAAACTTCCTCAAAATGGGTGGTTCTTCTCATACAAATCAAATGTAATAGTTTTGATTTTTTTTTTTTTTTTTTTTTTAATTCCCCTGCTAATCCTTTATTGGCTAACGCATGAAAAATGACATGGCAAGGGTAGCATACCTACTTTACGAATTAACAATTCTTAACTTCATATTGTGTTGGTCCAGTGAATGATTTTTAGTCCAATGAAAAAGTTTTTCTCTACCATTTCATTGTAGTGTAACAAACAGGCATTTAAGCTAGAGATCTAGATATCTATGTAAAATTTCATTGAATGTTTAGTGTCCAATTTTACGGGGCAAGGTGTTGCTGAAATTAGCAGCATGAATGAGCGACACGCCAAGGAGCAGTGCTCAGCTTTTTAAATTCATTTTTGTTTTTCTTTAGAACATTAATGCAGATTTCAAAAGGTTCTCAGCCACAACTAATGAAGACTGCGATGAGGTGTTAGGTATACTGAAGGTGAACGAGCCATGGAGAACCCCAACTCTCCTCTCTGTACCTCCTTTCGGCCCGTGCTGCTGAGCTTGTGGCTCCCCTGCAGGACAGCCAGCACCTCCTGGTAGCAAGAAGGTGAATCTCCAATGCTGCTCTCCAGCTGCTGCTCAAACTGGCCAGAGGGGGCAGCAGTTGATATTAGAATACAGGACATCATTCAAGCCTGTCACCACTAATTACGTTATAGGCTGTTTGGGGATACAACAGCATTATTTTACTTATTATTTTATTTTAATGCTGTTAAATGAAATAGGTTGACTCCATGACTGCTGTATGTTTCTCATGTACTATTTGCCTTGCTTGTATGTCACTTGTATAAACAGAAAGATGGACGGATTTAGTCATAGGTGCTTTTCAGGCATCACCTGACCATTTGAGTCGTATAATTACCAGGCCACATTGATGGGCCTGCTGAGGCTGCAGGACGGTGGTTATGTCCACTGCATGCACTGCAGCCACAAGAAGACCTCCACTCCACCATGGCCGGTGCTACTCTGCTCTAACTCGTCTAGGATATGCAGAAACTGTTCTAGCTTGCCTGGAATGTCCTGCAGTGCCACACACACCTTGGCAGGCAGCAGCGGGGCACAGTATGTTAAATAGTTCATACTCCATTCATCAGTGCTCTGTTACACTCCTCTTTGCATATATACTACATTTTGGGGCATGTCTGTGTGTGCATACAGCCACGGTCGTTGCATGTGTACAGCAATGACATTCCACCTATCGACTTCTTTGCATGAGCGCAGCCGACACACCGCACAAAATATCCACTAGACCCAAAATCTGGGCTGCACATGCAGTCCATTAAGACATAGATTTTTAGAAATACTGAAATCCAACCTAATAATGCCCCCCCAACTGCCAGCACCTCCATGAAAAAATATTTCAAACAGTCATGAAATCACAGATTATAAAAAACGATCCCTGAAGAGGATGTTACAGGAGCAGATGATAAATACTTGACGGTTACATCTAATAAAGCAGCAACATAGTGTATTATTGCTCTAGTCAGTCTTGTCATTAACTGAACTCACAGTTCTCTATGTGGAAATGGCAATAACTGAATCAAATCAAATCAAATGAATCATTTCAATGTTCCACAAGTTTACTGCTAATAGTCTTAGCTACAGCTGGATTTAAAAAAGTAAACCATCCTGGTATCTTTTTTTAAAGTTTAAAAACAGTCTGGATGTGGTGTAGGGATCAGAAATATTTAATGTATTGATTTTGAGTGTTTAGCACAAGAAATCAACTAGACGGAGGTGTGCGATGAACTCGGGTTACTGGTTTGTGCTGCTTCATTCAAGCAATAACAAACTGAGTCACATGGCTCCCAGACCACTTGTTTACTGCTCTAGTTTTGGCAGCACACCCAGAGAATAAATGAAATATTTTGCAGTGACTATGTAATAATCTGCTTCACTGTGTCCAGACACGGAAGTCGAAGATAACCATTTGTAAGGCATTTCACAACTGACGAAAATTCAGAGGTCCCAACCTAGGTTTTACAAATACCCTGCAACTCAAAGCCGCTCGCTAAACAAAGAAAACAGAACAACAGCAGACGACAATCCAGAAATTATTTAAATCTAAGCTGCAATATGGATTCCTCAATCTGTTTAACAGGAGCAGGGGTGGAGTGTCTTACCCGGTTAAGGCTGACCTGAGCTAAGGCCACGTCTTTCCTCTCCATCAGGGGGTAGTTGTCTGCTACCAGGGAATCCTCCCTAACTGGCAGGAGTACAGGCCCTCCCTCAGTAAGCTCTACCTCTTCCTCCTGCTGGAGGTTCTGGTAAATAGAAGCAGTAATTGCGCAGGAAGTGCTGGGGGGACTGGAGAGTCGCGGGTACTTGTCCTCCTGTGAATCACTGTCCTCATGTAACCTGCTCTCTGAAGCCAGCCAGCTCAGCTTGTCCATGGTCTCCTGTGAGGTACAGTACAGCAGCTTCATGAATACTATAGTGTTTGTGTAAACTTTATATAGACACAGGTGAAACCAAAGCAGCATTAAAAAAAACACTTACATAATAAAGTACCCAGGCCTGTTTTTCCCACACTTAAATAAAAAACCCACTATTATTACAGTGATTAATTATTACTCTAGAGATTCATTATATAAGGGTCTACATAGGGAGTATAAACACCGTCACTGCACTGTCAATGAGGAATTCCAGAAATTATTCTGGAAAACATCGCTATTACTATTGGTCACATCAGTAGTCACCATTCCTGGTTCTGGGTTTATGACTTGGGTATCCAGGTTTTATCTAGCTGGTTTAATACCAGTAAATGTTTCATCAGAAGCACTTGACAATTAAGGTGATAAAATTACGTTATACATCTTCCTGGGCTCAAGCTGATATGTAGGTCCATGCCATTGTCCAAAACCAGGAAATGAAACTACCTGGACACCTAAACAAGAAAACACAAACCTGCAACTCAGGCACGGAGAGCACAGACTTTTCTGAGGCTGAAGACATTGCCTCCTCATCGTAATCTTCCGGCTGACCTTCACAGTCCTCTACTTGACCACGGTTATGACGGCCCCTCCCACTCTGCCTATCCTCCTCTATCGCGTCCCGTACACTCTTCTCTTTCCATTGCATTCCCTCCCGCTCCCTGGCTGTTTTCCTGTTTCTGTCACTGTCCCTCTGTCTTCCATGTTCTCGCCACTTTGCATCACTTGTCCTCTGCAAGGTGTCACTATGGCTGTCCACACTGGAATGTGGGCTCATGGATGATTCTGATAAAGCCAGCAGCAGACCTCCATAATCGTGTCCCTCCTCCTCCTCCTCTCTGACTTCCTCTTCATCCCATCCCTTGTCTTCCAAATGAGAAGAGCAGTCTTTGGATGGAGACCCCGCAGTCAGTGACAGTTTCCTGTAGCCCAATGTATCAGGGGTATGTGAGACCCCACGGTTTATTGGACTGGCTGTTGCAGCAGAGATCCGGTGCTCCCTAGTAGCCTCTAATGCTGAAATGTGCTGGACCTTTGCCTGATTCACAGCCTGCTTCCGGCCTATGGCTTCTGATGCCATGCTAGATCGGGGCCCAGATAAAATGTAGTCATCCTGAGATGGAGGTCCTGGTGTACAGGATCCTTCTGTGTAATCCACTCTGGCATCAGGAGCATCCGGTACATCCGTTTGACCCAAAAAGGCTGTGCGACTAGGCCACATTTTGCCAGGAGAAGCCACAACCTCACTGGTGATGGAATGGGGGGGGCTGTTTTTGCTTTTACACCTCTGTGCAGGAGTAGAAATGGCATGGACCGATTGAATGCTGGGAGTCACTGGGAGTTCAGTCTTGTTGCACATGGGGACTGTGGATGGGATTAGGTTTGGGTTTGGCTGTAGGGTAGCAGAAGGCAGGGGAGAAAAAAGCAGCGTTTGAGCAGCAAGACCCAGGCTTGAGGGAGAGGTGTTTTGGGGAGCTGGGAACAATGGTCTAGGAAGCTTATAGCACTGGTCCAGGGAACCTGCAAAGCAAGACACTGGCTCCTGGATAAGCAAAGCAGACTCAGTCCCTGTCATTCTGCTTTCTGCAGGAGCAGGACTAATGATGGGAGCACTTACAGGTGTGACCAGACTGATGACAACAGCAGGAGAACTGCTTACATATCCCTGGCCAGGTGCCAAACCCAGCATTTCACCTCCACCGGATGCGCAGACATTTCCCACAGTGGCTCCCCCTGTCAGATCAAACACATTCAGTGCGCCACTCATAGCCATAGTGAGGAACTGATGCTGAGGTTTGGGCGGGGCAGGCTGGATGGGGCACAATTTACGTTGGGGCATTTGCTGGACACGATCCTCTGCACAAGGTGGCACCATTTGTTTTTCTGAGCTGAAGGTGGCACTGTTCACAGAAGCAGGGGCTGAAATTTGGCAGACACTGGCTTTAGGAACGGGGGCCGATCGCCGCAGGCGTCGGAAGCCAGCAGGCCGTAGGGTCAGGGTCTCTGGGAGGTAAGGTGGATAGCGAGTACCACTAGGGAAAGTGTAAGAGCCCTTTCTTTGACTTTCCAGAGTTACGTCCTCGGCTGATCGGTTGTTATACTCTTCTACCACTTTAAAGATGTGAGGCAAGCTCTTCTGTGAAAAGAGGAATAGTTTTTCTCACAGCACATACTGCAGGCATCTGATAGGTCTATAGCATATAGTAGACATGAACACTGCTGGATAGATAGACTACTCATGGATCTCTAATTAACCTCATCCTAAAGCACTCCACACTTCAAATCCTCCATACCCTCAGCCACATGGGAAGCAGCATCTCCTCTCTCTCCACTGGGGGGCACTGTTCTTCCGGTGTCACTCTGCTACAAGACGGCAACATATGTGGAACCTTCTTGTGCTGATAAAAGAACTTGAGATGAAAGAAAGAAAAGCATGGTTCAGTTTGTGCCAAACAGACTTCACAAAGGAAAACCTTCACTACTAACTCTCAAGGGGAATGCTGTACTGTACCGCAAGACAGACCTCTGATCATAGGAGAACCCAGGAAAAAAGAGAGCAGTGATAGGCAGGCGACACACCTTCACGATGTTGGCAGGGGAAGCAGGCTGGCACATGTCGTGGATGCGCCTGCGGATTTGTCTGGGAGATTTGGTGATGAGAAGGTACTGGCACATGAGCTGGTAGGGGTTCACTGTCTCACTGAAGTTTCTCAGACTTTGCACCAGGAGGCTTTAGAGAAGGAGGACAGAATGAGGGTCCAAAGCTCAGAACCGGGGCCTCGCCCTGGACCATGTGCGCGTGATCAACCACAGTGTGTGTTCATGTTCTGTATACACTACAGAGTGTGCGTGTGTCTGTCACATAGCTGCTAACGAGGTGTCCTAATTGTGGTAGAGCCGTTACAGTCTAAAAAACAAAAAAAACAACTGCATCACTTTGAACAAAAACATCAGCTTAGTAACCGAATATTACAGTGAATGTAATATCCATTTCGATTATCTCCCTTTCAACAGTATTTATTCACATACTTCCTGAACATGTCCAGTGCCTTGCAAAGGTATTTACCCCCTTGGCATTTTTCACGGTTTGTTGCCAAACAACCTGGAATTAAAATGTTTCTTAATCTTATTTCATGTGATGGATCTGCACAAAATAGTCTACGTTAGTAATGTGAAATGAGAAAAAAAAATGTATAAAAAAGAATAAAACCAAAAACTAAGCCCCTAAAAAGTCCTGGTGTAACCAATTACCTTCAAAAGTCTCATAATTAGTGAAATGAAGTCCACGGGCGTGCAGTCTAAGAGTCACATGATCTGTCAGCATAAACACACCTTTTCTGAAAGGCCCCAGAGGCTGCAACACCACTAAGGAAGAGGCATCACACCATGAAGAGCAAGCAGCTCGAGAAACAAGTCAGCGCCATTAAATCCATCATCTTCAAATGAAAAGAACATGGTGCCACAACAAACCTGCCAAGAGAGGGCCGCCCACCAAAACTCAGACTGGGCAAGGAGGGCATTAATCAGAGAGGCAGCACGGAGACCAAAGGTAACCCGGAAGGAGACGCAGAGACTGGAGTATCTGTCCACAGGACCACAATAAGCTGTACACTCTATAGAGCTGGGCTTTATGGAAGAGTGGCCAGAAAAAAGCCATTACTTACTGTTAAAATAAAATAAAATAAAATAAAATAAAATAAAATAAAAGGCAGGTTCTGAGTTTGCCAAAAGGCATGTGGGCGACTCCCCAAATGTATGGAAGAAGGTGATCTGGTCAGATGAGACAAAAATTGAACTTTTCAGCCAAGGAAAATGCTATGTCTGGCGCAAAATGAACACATCCCATCACCCCCAGAACACCATCGCCACAGTGAGACTTGGTGCTGGGAGCATCATGCTGTGGGGATGTTTTTCAGCAGCAGGGACTGGGAAACTGGTCCGAGTCAAAGGAAAGATGGATGGTGCTAAATGCAGGGATATTCTTGTGTCAGTCTGCCTGTGATTTGAGACTGGGACGGAGGTTCACCTTCCAGCAGGACAATGACCCGAAGAATACTGCTAAAGCAACACTTGAGTGGTTTAAGGAGAAACATTTCAATGTGTTGGAATGGCCTAGTCAAAGTCCAGACCTTAATCCAATTGAGAATCTGTGGTCAGACTTGAAGACTGCTGTTCACAAGCGAAAACCATCCAACATGAACAAGCTGGAGCAGTTTTGCCTTGAGGAATGGGCAAAAATCCCAATGGCAAGATTCGGCAAGCTGACAGAGACAGTCCAAAGCGATGTGCAGCTGAAATCGCCACAAAAAGCGGCTCTACAAAGTCCTGACTTTAGGGGGGTGAACAGTCATGCACCCTGAAGTTCTCTGTTAATTTGTCCTACTTAAAAAGAAATACATCTTCAAAGTTGTAGCATGTTCTATAAACGAAATGGTGCAAACTGTCAAACAATCCATTTTAATTCCAGGTTGTGAGGCAACAAAGCATGAAAAATGCCAAAGGGGGAGGATACTGTAACTAATGTAGCACTGTAACTGCCCTAAATTATTCATGAAAATCTCAAAATGCATCTGAAACAATCCATGAGCAGCAAGTAAATTCTTACATATGAGCAGCAAAGTATGAACGAAGCCACTATCACCCTCTGCCTCTATGCACTAAAACCATAAAGGTATAACACATTCATTCCCCACTACCTACTGACCTCCCCTTTTCTGCACCTTATGTTAATTTATTACTTGCAACTGCAATTTTGCACCTTATGTATATATTGAGAGCCATTTTATTACTTATTTCTTATTTTTATTTTTATTAGTCGATTCTGATTTTGTGTGTGTGTGTTCTATTTCTTTAATGTCTGGTTCTGTGTCGATGTAACACTGCTCTATGTGCCTCAAATTGCCCCGCGGGGACAAATAAAGTTTTTGATTGATTGATTGATTGATTGATTGAACTACTCAAGTTTTGCCGTGCTTCCCCCTTGACTGCTGGTATAGAGACAGTGTACCTCTCCTCGCCCCGGGTGTAGATGGTGTTTAAGCGAGGCGGGTGCTGGCTGGGGTCCAGACTGCGGTGTGGAAGGAGTTCAGGGTAGAGGAAGACTGGCCGGGTGGCCAGCAGCCAGGCTAGCTGGGCAGGCAACACAGGGTATGAGCAAGCTGGGGGGAACAGAGACAGCAGCAGGCTTAATCAAACATTCTCGAATACATAAACCCGTTTACGCTCATTCCATCTCATAAAGGGAAATCAATCAATCAACAATATGTGACAGAAGCCTCGAGTACACCCTGGATGGGATGCCAGTCCATCACAGGACACACACACACACACACACACACACACACACACACACACACACACACACACACACACACACAAAATCCGGCACTATCTGGACTGCAGGAGGAACTTCTACCAATGAATTGAACCATATCTATATTAAAAAAAGTTATTGAACTAGGACCAGTAAATTGCTAATGATGAATTTACCTAACAGATGCATCACCTTCCGCCCCACCCAGTAAGGAGATTAAGGATATTACTGCAATTAATATTTCAAAGCATATCACTCCTAAGTAAACATTCTAGCAGGAAAGATTTGAATCAAAATCTGTTGATCCTAAATAAAAACATTTTATCAGTTTGTGGCAGAATTAAATACATTTTAATAGTGAACAACTGTCATTTACCTGAATGTTCCATTTTAGTTCCATTTCATTTTAATTTCACAAAATGCCAAAATAGTTTTTTCCTCACTGTATTTGATTTTGATTACATTTGCCATGTGAATTACGCATGCCTTCCAGAGTACTTTTCATGACATGGTCAAATTTTGCCTACTGTAAGTCTACATATCTTTTTTCAAGATTATGCAAACTGCATTTTTTTTTTTTACTACCGCTGGTTATTCAAAGTAGTAGAAAGGCTTGGAGTAGAAAATTCAATTTTTTTTGTTTTTTGTACTGAAATACACACGTGTACTACTTGTGTATAAAACACTGCCCTGTTCCATAGTCTACTTCATCCCAGAAGGGGTGCTTTGATTCAAAGGGGTTTAGGAGTTACTGAACTTATGTAAAATAATAATATCACTGAAACTGCACACTAATCACACTCTCTTTTAATCCCCTTCTTCCTTAAAAATACCCTAAATTATACCTGAAATGCACTTAAAGTTTAGCTTAAAGGGTGTAAAATGTTTCTACTTTGTCTTACAAGACTCTCTTGATCACACCGGCATCATATTCCTTGCTTTTCAGCAAATCCTCATTTGTCCTCCCAGGTTTACCAAAACAGTTTACTTACAGATGTGTTTGATAAAGGACTCACAACAGACACAGCAACACAGAGCTCCTTACCAGAGGTGGCATGCGGTGGCTGGGACAAGGCAGTGTCAAGGGGAGCAAGGTCTGTCAGCTCCTCCAGCAGGGAAAAGGCCCCCTGCAGGTTGCAGGCTCTGAAGACGCTAACAAAGCCAGTCTTCATCGCACCCTGAGCCTGCTCACTGCGCTGCTCACTGCGCTGCGCAAACATCTGGAGCTCTGACTGGCCAACAAGAGTTGGAACAGATACCATAATGTTTTCATGTCACTGTTAACACAAATGAACGTGGAAAGGAGTGTAGAGTGGCAGAGTGCCGACACCCACCAGGAAGACTCTCGTGGTGTCTGCCTCATTCTGTAGGGCCACCACTTGCCGGCTCAGCATGTGCACCTGAAGCAGCAACTGCGTGTGCTTTCAGACACCAGAGATACACAAAGGTCACTGGCATGTGATGATGACTGATCACCTAATCACAGGACAGACTCAAGACCTACCTGCTGCACCTGCTGCTGCAGCTGCTGCTTCTGAACGTGGCTTAGTGTGAGGGGGCGTGATGGGGCTGGGGGCACTGGAAGGGACGGAGCCTGGCTCCCCAGCAGAGCCCGACGCTGCCGCAGGGCCTCTAGCTGCTCCCTCACTGTGCGGTGCTGCTCCTTCAGCAGGTGGACCAGCGGCTCCTCGAATCTGTGAGCAGCAGACACACCAGTTCTATTTATGGTGTTCAATTAAAACTCACACACACACAAGCCACATGTGCATATGCTCTCACGAGCAGGAAACCTATACTCACTACACGCTCACATCTGCACAACACTCACTTGATTGGCTTTAAATTAGTCTCAAAAGCCCGGACCACGTGCGCATACCCTCTCTACGCATCTCTCACTCTCTTGGCAGGTTTAGTTTCGAGACTTTAGAGGTGGGAACAGTGGCTAACTTTTCCACTTTGACCCTGTGATTCAATCCTGTGATTGGCTGATTGCTTTGGAAGAAGATGAAGATGATGATCAATGACCAGTCGATAAAGAACAACCAGTTTCACGCTCTGTCATGTTGTCGGAGCAAGGAAGTCTTGCACTAAGTTAACATCTTTCCTATTTTAGTAATGCACATACAAGGTGGTAATCAGAATCATACACATATGATTCAGAATGTATTTGTATGATTTGTTGATATTGGCTGATACACATACCAACATGAATAAAGTGGGGATTTCACACTTCAGATTTACATAAACATTTTAATAAATAAATAGACTTTCAAAACAGGCAACTCGCAAAACAAGAGTAATAGACGACATCAGGTCTGCAATAGAGAACTGTACAAGGAGTGGTGGAAAGTGCTGGAAACCTATGGATGCTTTGCTTTTTATAACATGCTTAATCCTGTCGATACTCCATTTGGACATTCTGTACATATGCTTTATAATCAAAACAGAAAACGATACATATTAATGCTGCACATTTTGACAGCATTACCTTGTCAACGAGCTCTAAAAGTGCGATATTTGAACTTGGTTGATGAAATTGGGTTAACAGTAGCCCGAGATATAACTAGCATCAGGATTTAAACTTGTTCATTGACATTGTAGGAAGAAATATGCCTTGTTTTTCCACAGTTTTAAGTTTTTCACTTTTACAAGCGTGGACAAATTTGTTGGCACCCTTACAGCTCATTGAAACAAAGCTTCATTTATCCTGAAAAGTGATTCAATTTAAAGCAATTGTCTAATGTATACCAGCATGCCTTTAGTATGTGATAGAGTAAACCAATAAAATTTAAATTAAATTTAAGATATGCTAAAATAGTGTGAACAGATTCGGGCATGAAGGCAGCCTGGCATCTATTTTTAACTCACTGTTAAAAATTGAACCCAAGATTATAAAAGATTTTACTTCTGTAGCAATGCTATTTCACATGGTGTGCAAACTGTCCATCTATATTCTTTAGTACAGACCACCGGAGTCATACACTTCATTTCTGACTGAATTCGAGAAACTTCTCTGACTTTGACTTAGTTATTAACTTAAAGAACATTATAATACTTGGAGATTTCAATATATAGGTGGACATGAACTTCAGTAAAAATTTCCTGTCCCTCTTGGTCTCCGTTAAATGTTACAAACATGTAACTGGACCAACGCATGTTCATAATCATACACTAGATTTGATTATCACTCACAGAGTTTATGTTCATTATGTATGTCTGTCCAATGAATAAGCCCTTCTCTGACCATTTTCTAAACACTTTTGTGATTGAGCCACCCTCTTTGACTGTGGCAGAAAATAATACTATGATGTCACCTACGATTTATTAATAATAAATGAGAATGTACTGTAACGTGAACTGCGAGATAAGGTTTCCAAAACAGACAGTCTGTGGGACAATTCATAGCACATTGTCCTTCTGAATGTTTTAAGGCTGATTTAAGCTTCTGCATCAAATCTAAGCTGTACTGCCGTAACCTACACTAGGGATGTGCGATAACATGATATACACTATATTACCAAAAATACTGGGATACCTGCCTTTACACTCACAAGAACTTTAAGGACATTCCATTCTTTATACAGTACATAGGCTTTAATATAGAGTTGGCTCACCCTTTGCAGCTATAACAGCTTTAACTCTTCTGGGAAGGCTGTCCACAAGATTTAGGACTGTGTTTAAGGGACTTTTTTGACTATTCTTCCAGGAAAGCATTTCTGAGGTCAGGCACTAATGTTGGACGAGAAGGCCTGACTTGTAGTCTGCTCTAATTCATCCCAAAGGTGTTCTATCTGGTTGAGGTCAGGGCTCTGTGCAGGCCAGTCTTGTTCCTCCACCCCAGACTCGCTCATCCATGTCCTTATGGATCTTGCTTTGTGCACTGGTGTACAGTCATGCTGTAACAGGAAGGGGCCATCCCCAAACTGTTCCCACAAAGTTGGGAAGATAAAACTGTCCAAAATGGCTTTTGAATGCTGCAGCATTAAGAGTTCCTTTCACTGGAACCAAGGGGCCAAGCCCAACTCCTGAAAAACAACCCACACCATAATCCCCCCTCCACCAAACTTTACACTTGGCACAATGCAGTCAAGCAAGTACCATTCACCTGGCAACCGCCAAACCCAGAATGATCCATCGGCTTGCCAGACAGAGAAGCATGATTTGTCACTCCAGAAAACACGTCTCTACTGCTCTAGACTCCAGTGGTGGTGTGTTTTACACCACTGCATCCGGCACTTTGCATTGCACTTGGTGACGTAAGGTGTAGATGTAGCTGCTCGGCCATGGAAAATTCTATGAAGTTCTCTACGCACTGTTCTTGAGCTAATCTGAAGGCCACACGAAGTTTGTAAATCTGTAGCTGTTAACTCTGTAGACAGTTGTCAACTTCTGTACACTGTGCGCCTCAGCATGCGTTGTCCCCGTTCTGTGATTTTACGTGTCCTATCACTGAGTTGCTGCTGTTCCCAATTGCATCCACTTTGTTATAATAACACTAACAGTTGACTGTGCAATATTTAATACCAAGGAAATTTCACGAATGGACTCATTGCACAGTTGGCATCCTATCATGGTACCATGCATGAATTCACTGAGGTCTGTAGAAGCGGTCTGCCTGTGGCCAAGAAAGTGATTGGAACACCTGAATTCAATGATTTGGAGGGATGTCCAAATACTTTTGGCAATATAATGTATATCGGATGGCAGGATAAAAACATCTATTGCTTCATATTATGCTCTATCATTTATTTAGTGGTGTCACAAAATACACTGTTAAGGCAACATTTTTTCATCATTTGGATGACAATTTTGCAAGGTTACATGCCACCACATAGGATGTGGCACTTGTATGGAAGTTTTCATTGGACTTTTACTATTTGTAACCCACAGAAGACAATCCACAAATATGTACCATTAGCCACAAATGTGTATTTTTATATTTGTGCTGTGTGAAGTCATATCCACAAAAATAGAGTGATTTTTATGTTTTGCACATTTGTGGATCACGTTACATTTTTTACTTGTTTGTCCTATTGATTTGTGGATTTTTGTCCAGTTCATACCGCTACGGAGCCCCTAAGAGGTCTGGGTGGGAAAACATTTTTTGAAATAATTATGTGTTGACTCGCAATAGTTTTGAGATCCCATTAGAGTTGCCCACTTGCTATTTACTGCAATGTGATGGCATGGATGAACCTAAATAATACAGACATGTTCTGTGAAGTGTGCTTTAAGCATTAAACTATGGGGGGCAATGTGCACCATGTAAATTTAATATTATGTGTCCATCCTTGCAGGCAAGGGAGCTCACTGATAAAAATAAAACGTACAAAAGCTGTATGGATAAAACTTTGATGCTAAAAACTCAAATGGCCTAATTGTCTGTGTTTGTTATAGAGCACCTAATGCAGCTGCGGAAAGCAGAATGTTATATGACGATATCAGGATTATGAGTAATAAAAATGATGTGGTGGTTATGGGTGATTTTAATT
>JAODKF010000040.1:661250-676936 GCA_026779585.1 Mormyrus proboscirostris | reverse complement strand
TTTTAGATAGGTGAAATATTTTAAAATGTCAAGGCATGTCAGACTACCCCAAAAGTGGCTGAGAGGCCTCAGACTCCAGAAACCTCATCTCGACACTTCCGTCCTGTCTAATTTTAGACCAATTTCTACACTTCCTTTTATTTCTAAGCTTCTGAAAAAACTGGTTCTGCTTTAATTTCAGTCTTATTTGGATATGCATAAGATCCTTGAACCATTACAGTCAGATTTTAAAGCTCTCCATAGTACAGAGACTGCACTGTTGAAGCTCTATAATGATCTTTTATTAGATACTGATGTTGGTGACTATGCTATTCTTGGACTGCTGGACCTTACAGCAGCATTTTATACGATTGACCACAGCATATTAATCTCCCGGCTGGAGCATTGTGTAGGCATTACAGGGAGTGCATTAGAGTAGTTTAGATCCTACCTTTCTGACAGAAGTTCTTCTGTCAGTGTTGGTGACTGTACAGTGCTCAGCATAAATGAGTACACCCCCTTTAAAAAGTACGAATTTAGTAACTCAATGAACAAAAAAAAACAATTTCCAAAATTTTCACAAGGCTGAGTTTTTTGAACACTTATTTAACTAGTTCTTAGATCACAAAATCTTCAGTTTTACTCAAATTGGTTGAAGCAAAAATGAATACACCCCACAACAAAAACTACTACATCTAGTATTTTGTATGACCACCGTGATTTTTAAGTACAGTATCAAGTCTTCTAGGCATGGAATGAACAAGTTGACGACATATTGCAACATCTCTCTTTTTCCATTCTTCAAGAATAACCTTTTTTAGAGCCTGGATGCTGGATGGAGAGTGATGCTCAACTTGTTGCTTCAGAATTCCCCACAGGTGTTTGATTTGGTTCAGATCAGGAGACATATTTGGCCATTCAATCACCTTCACCCTGTTTTTCAGAAATGCAACAGTAGCTTTAGATGTATGTTTTGGATCATTGTCGTGTTGGAAAAGTGCACGACGACCAAGTGCATGGAGTGATGGCAGCATCTTCTCCTTCAGTATAGAGCAGTACATTGTTGAGTTCATGATACCATCAATGAAATGCAGCTCCCCAACACCAGCAGCACTCATGCAGCCCCACATAGGGACACTGCCACCACCATGTTTCACTGTAGGCACCATGCACCATGCATTTTTATGCCGACGATGCACAAATATATTTGCCTTTATAATGGACTGTTGTTTCCATTTATGTTTTAGTTGCTGTTTTGTTGCTTTTTATGATTCTTTTATGATTCTTGTACAGCACTTTGGTGCAATGGTACAACTGCTGTAAATGTGCTATGGAAATAAACTTGACTTGACTTGACCTGAAGGTGGTCCCCAGAAAGTTATAATAACAGGTTTTATCACATTATGAGGATATTTTGTCCCCACAATGTAATGTATATATTACCCCCATACACACACATATACACACAATGTACCATTGAAACTGCCATCCTGTTTTAGAGAGATCAAACTATACCTGGCTAATGCAAATTATGTAAGGCAACAAAATAGAGCCAAAAATGTGAAGATGTAGACAACCTCTATTACAATCTGGACTGAGTGCTTGAAGAAGGAATTTTCATTGCATTAAATGGCACAGATGTGCCAAGCATAGCCCACGCTTAACGTTAGCCGGACAAATAGTAATGTGAATGTCAGGGCTGTCCAGACAAGTCTGCACATGCACACCTATGTGACAGTTTTATTACTTTGTAAATAGTCTGTAGGGTTTGCAAACTACCCCAACACTTTTGATGCATCTAATTTTAGGTTTAAAATGTAATAATATAAATTTGCCGTAAGATTTCTTGCGCGAGTGTGAGAGTCTGAAAGCGAGATGCCAGATGCGTGAGGCAGCCCTGGTGAATGTACTCAATGCCATTACTGTATGTAGATGTTGTTTCTTATAACCACGCATGAATTTCAACAACTCATTTCAAAAACTCATTCTTTCAAAATCATTTTGAAAGACAGAGTACATCTACCACATGCATTTAATCAACTCCTTCTGTTGTAATTTTAGGCCTGTTGAGACAGAACACACCACGTACATAGAGAGAGAGAGAGAGAGAGAGAGAGAGAGCGCTGGGGCAGAATTCAGTATTAGTTCAATACTTTTTATTAGTTTATTTTTATATAAAACTTTGATGTGCTTCTTCCTTGATTCTCAACTATTAAAAGTACAGTGGTACCTGTACCCACGAGTGTCTGAGACCACAAGTAACTTGAGTCACGAGCATTTTTATTTAATAAAATGTCACTGTACCCACGAGCAATGTTTGGAGCCACGAGTGGTACCGCGAGCCCACCTGCCTCGTTATCGCTATATGCATAAACAAGGGGGAACAAGGAAAACTTGCACATGTGGGTCACCGGTAACTTTAGTTAAAAAAACATCTATTAAACTGAAATGCAGTTAAATGGAATGAAAAGATACAATACGATTTCTTTCGATTGCGTCAGCAGGCTTATTCTAACAGCTGGTTTGTGTTGCCGTGACATGCCACCAGAGCGGTGCTATGATATGCATGTTTACATCCACTCTTGTAAATGTATGAATGTTTTGTTATATATAAAATGCTTCCTAAAGGTAAAACAGTTCTTAATGTAAGATACATACAGATCTGCGTTACAATACGGGAAAGAGATACTTATCCTAGTATCCTTCCCGCATAGGCTAACTGATTGCAATTTTTTGTAAATTTGTGATAGCACTTAAAATTTGCCTTTTTTCTACATTTATATTAGCAACACAATTTACTATAATATTTAGTCTTGTTTTTCAATGTTTTATTGTTAGCAAGAATTTATGCTCGCTGTAGGTTACGCCGAGCAGCCTAGCCTAGTCTATCCTACGGGACTTGGTCTCTTCCTACACCCATAGCGCAGATTCACAATAAATACTAGTTATATTGTCACCAAAAGCTCAATTAATGTGCCTATAAATGTTTTGTATGTGGGTATTTTGGGGCCAGAAAACCAATTAATCCCTTTTCCATTATTCCTTATGGGAAAAATTGTTTGTACCAATGAGAAATTGTACTCACGATCTGTGTCTTCAAACCAATTACACTCGTGGGTACAGGTATCACTGTATTTTACTATTGATTAATATGCTAGAAGATGAATAAATGGATGGATATATAAACGTGTATGTATCCTTTAATTCTTTTGTTGTTATGTAACAATAACAATAATAAATAACTTTCTCTGAGCTTACTCACAAATGCAGTGCCTTCCACATTCATGTTGAAGTTCCACATGAAGTTAATACCATAAGCTCTTTTATGCTTTGCGTCTATATGCTTTGTGTTGTTTTTTTTTCATTTTTATGATATTTTGTTCTCTGTGAAGCAGAGAACTTCTCTTTATGTAAGGTCACTGTGTGAGATGCAGAAGACGAACTCCCAGTTGGGTGCGGTCTTACCCCACTGCACAGCTGTGCTCAGGCAGAGTAGAAGCAGGGACACCCGGAGGCATTGTGGAATTCGCTTCAGTCGCTCCGGCTGCTCAGGAGTTTCCATCTCTCTGTTTCTGTGCGCCTGATTTGATCCGTAGGTGGCTGCTGCTGCTTTCTGAATACTACACTCTCAAACAGAAGGAAGTGGAACATCTGTGGTCTTCTTAGCTGTCTCATAGAATCGCTGGCAGACATCCTGTGACAGCCTCATGTAGCAAGGTGACCACAAAACCAGCGTGAGAGCACAGCACACCCTCGACGTCTAGTACCTCTGATCATTTTTCTGTAGTATCAGATTCGAGGCTGAAAGAGGGAAACGCAAAAGCAGCTTAACCGGTCTCTTTGTTCAGGCTGAGAATTTGGCATTACTGAAAATGAAAGTAAAAAGAAATAATATAAAAAATAACAAAACAATAGACCAAAAGAAATTCAGTTTTGTTGGGCCAGTGTGACTATAAGTGGTTCCCTTTTTGAGACTGCAGCTGCCTTTGTGTTTACAGGAGCCACTCCAGGCAAGCTCTTATTTTTGCCTGTCTACCTGTAGATGCCAGGGGGCGTGCCTGCCCAGCTACTGCCGTGCCACACCCTATTCTCTCACAAAAGCCTCTCATTAGCAACCTTATGTAAGCATTGCGTCTTTCCAGAAGCAGTAAAAGCAAGGTCGGCCACACCGTGTTATACTCATACAGCTCCGTCATTAGGAGCGTCACTTCCTTTTTTCAGAAAATCAGTCACATTATGTATTTTTGCATAAAGCTTTTTAAGGTCATAGAATAACTTTTGCTGATTAAAAGTCAAAGTTTTGTTATTAGTAATTTTCAAGACTGTTTCACTCCTAGACCTTAGTTGTTATAATTAATAGTTACGTATGTGATCAGGCATTAGTATTAAGGGACCCCCAAACCAACTCTTTTTTCATTTGGGAATCCAAGGATGAACTGGCCATTAGGCATACTGGGCATTTTCTCGATGGGTCAATAGTTATGTGGGCTGGAAAAACTATCGAATTTGTATGTGTGGTGGGCCTGCATGGGCAATAGTCCAGGACCGATTAATAATCCCAGTCCAGCCATGCTCCAACCTGTCATCAATGCTGCTGAGGCTGGCTCCACAAAGATGAACTGGCTGCACATAATGCAATTCATTTGAAATTATTCTAGAATATTTGTGTACTTTACATCACCATGGTGAGAAAATGTACATAACGTACCTAATGCCTGGGTTACTGCAGATCAGGGAGAAAACCTGGGACTCCAAATGTTAGTTCTGTTGGCTGGCTTCCCACATAGGCTGTTGTCGTGAGATAGATTACACTTGACCTTTCTGTGTGATTATACAATGACATGATTTGTCAACACCATAGTCACAGAGCATTTCAGTTCAAATCTGAATTGATATCAAACCTTAATATACCAAGTAAAAAATGCAGTAAGTTATCACTGGTGGGTTACAAATTAGGAAGTGTGTGGTTTATGGAATAAAGATTTGCTTGTGGCTTCAGTCACATGGTAAGTCTACAGTTGCACCTTAGAACCAAAATGGAAAAAATTTGGCTGTCTAAATTGATAAATGTGGTCATTTTAGTGTATCTGGGTCTAATGATGCATGTTCTTGTATCATGACTGGATTTTTAAACCCATGCAATATTCATTCATTCATTCATTTTCCAACCTGCTTTATCCTTTTGGGTCGTGGGGGGTCCAGAGCCTATCCCGGAAGCAATGGGCACGAGGCAGGGAACAACCCTAGACAGGGGGCCAGCCCATCGCAGGGCACACTCACACACTGTTACCATTCATTCACACATGCACACCTATGGGCAATTTATGAACTCCAATTAGCCTTAGCATGTCTTTGGACTATGGTGGGAAACCAGAGTACCCGGAGGAAACCCCACGACGACACAGGGAGAACATTCAAACTCCACACACATGTAATCCAGGCAGAGACTCGAACCCGGGTCCCAGAGGTGTGAGGCAACAGTGCTAACCCCCCCATGCAATATTGTTACAGTTATTCTCAATTGCTTTAGAGTATTTCTCAAATGACAATTAACATTTGCAAAACAACAACTGTAATTCTCACACAAGAATGTCACTTCTGTACAGCAGATCATCATTTCTCATTGCTTCACACATATCTCCAAATGTTTTAGTACATTTAGTATTTTCTTGGTGGTCTTGTTGACTGTGGTTCCCTGATTCTGGGATGTTGGTGCTTCTGCATGTTTGCTATGTTTACTTCTCTGCTTGTCTTCTGTTACCAGTTTCCCCCTTGTAGGTCCTTTTGGTTGTGTTAGTTTACTTGATACCCCTTTTTAGTTTTGACCCCTCGTGGTCCGTTTTGTTTTGTAGTGTTCCTAATGTTTTACTTTTCTTTAAATAAACCCCTGTGTTCTTCTGGAGATGCAAATGGATCATTCACCTCTTCGTTCTGCCTGCACCATGCCGCACCCCTGTGATAGAAATTCCCTGAGAAAGTCCCTGAGAAAGACAATATAGACCTTCTCATATCAACATTCCCACTGCCCATATGTGAGCTGCCAACCCAGGTACCCAGGGCCCAGTACCATTACTCCACTTGTGCCAATTGTTTTTTAGGCTCGGTTTCCCTCTAGTGTTCACTATATGTAATTGCCAACCAGTACAGATGTTTAACAAATCAGATGAGCGACCTCAAATTAGATCCACTTCTCCTCTAGATGGCAAGGACTCGGCTGAGGTGATTTGGGCATCTCATAAGGATCCCCCAGCTGGTTCAAGGTGCTGTTCCTAGGGGAGCTGTTCTGGGCATGTTCCATTAGCTGCAGACTCTAGAACAGAAAAAAAATGCTGTAGGTGGTTTGACATTGCCCAAGGGTCCCAGGGGCTGCTCCTGATAAAAGGTCCAAGATAAAAGGTCAAACAGTAAAGAAAAAATACACCTTATGGCATTGTAGCTAATAAACAACAAACAAGAAGTGGAAATGTAAATACAATATGAATTTAGTGATAGTTTCATTGTAAACACACACCCAGCAGGTATTTAACAGAATATGGTCCTGATCTGAGGCTCACATTTTCTCAGGACTCCAATGTAGGCTCAGAGCAGGACATGTGCTGTGTAGCCAGACCCTTCAGGGACAGCATGGAGGCTAACTGGCATGGAGGCTCTATTTCTAGGCAACTGTGTCTGTTTGGCATGCTTATTCAAATATTCCCTAGGAGCCATCTGTTGACCGTCTGGTGACTATCTGCATGATTATTTACTGGCCTGTCTCCTCCTTCAGCTCCAAGGGCAGTGGGTCCTCAAATACTGCTGTTACATTTCAGTAATATCAATACAGGTTTCTGTGACAGCACCCCCAACCAAGAGCAAAACTTGCCTAGAGTACCTAGAAATGCAATTCAAAAATGAGGGACATTTTTCTGAGCAGGGTATTCATTTTACATTATATTCAGTGATATGACCTGTCCCTCTGAGAAATAATTGTTGCTGTGACTGTACTTACATAGACTGCAAAAAGACAAACACCTATTTTTTTCTTAAAACATCAAAACAGTCCCGATTGCACAGAAATGTTGAAATGTCGGAAATTTAACAGTCAGCTCGGCAAAGAGTATAAATGGTTATACCCCTCGTATAATTTTTGGTGCATCAGATTGATTTTGTGATGCAGATCAGAGAAATAACGTTTTAAATAATAAGTCACATCACATAAGTCTTTTGCGAAACAGCCTGTTTTGTTAGAATAATTTTAAAATGTTAAAACTTGGAGATTTATAATACATAATACTAGTCAACAAAGACTTTTTTCATGAAATTACTAAGGGGTGTCTTTTATGTACTTATTAACGCTGATTTTACGTAATGCCTTCAGAATTTTGACTCTCATCCATACTTTTTCAGAGATGACATTTTTAGGTTATTTTGAAAGTGTGCAATTCCTTATTACAGTTTTTCTCGATTGTTTTGGCACATTTCACAAAACGTATTTAACATTTGCAAGCCTATAAGAGCATTTCTCAAATTACTTCATGCATATAGTACAACACTAAGGTTTAGATGCAAAAGCCTGTAACTTATACCAAAGAATTAACTAATTTCTAAAAAGCAAATTATTCCACCAAAGAATTAGTCAATGGGTGGCATGGTAGTGCAGTGGTTAGCACTGTTGGCTGACACCTCTGGCACCTGGGTTCAAGTCTCTGTCTGGGTTGCATATGTGTGGAGTTTGCATGTTCTCCCTGTGTTGTCATGAGGTTTCCTCCCGGTACTCCGGTTTCCCCCCACAGTCCAAACATGCGGAGGCTAATTGGAGATACTAAATTGCCCATACTGTAGGTGTGCATGTGTAAGTGACTGGTGTGTGAGTGTGCCCTGCGATGGGCTGGCCCTCCATCCTGGGTTGGTCCCTGCCTCATGCCCATAGCGTCTGGGATAGGCTCCAAAACCCCTGTGACCCAGAAGTATAAGTGGTTGAAAAATGGATGGATGGAATTAATCAATACCATCAAGTACAGCATTGTTTTAATCCTAACTTGCCTTCTTGCGCCTGTTCATTAGCTTGTGATTTCATTACCATTTCGGAAAATGTTTCCGTAATCTATTTTATGCTTGGTATACATATGTATGCTACAGTAAATTGAAGGTTCATGGAATTCACCTCTGAACAATTATAGAAAATTGGTTGGTTGAAGGGTACAGCCAAGTATTGGGTGAACTATTTTGTCCTCAATCATACAAACATTTCCTCAGGAGAACAGGTGGGTACTGTAATATAAAAATATTGTAAATGATTCAGCTAATGCCTTAGGATTATAGGTTAAGAGTCACCTGAGACCAATTACTCAATACTGTTATAAATTTCAGATTCACCAATACATAAATAAATATGCTACACACATTATGACAACTAGTTCATTATTTTTGCACAGAATGGCTAAAACAGTGACA
This sequence comes from Mormyrus proboscirostris, assembly GCA_026779585.1. Classification (NCBI taxonomy): domain Eukaryota; kingdom Metazoa; phylum Chordata; class Actinopteri; order Osteoglossiformes; family Mormyridae; genus Mormyrus; species Mormyrus proboscirostris. Next base: position 668,524 of record JAODKF010000040.1, on the reverse strand, counting down.
TAATGAGTAGACTAACTAACAGCGAATGAGCAAAAGCCATTCTGATTGAGATGACAAAAGCAAAAGAGAAGAAAAAACAGCAGACAATTGTACACAATCAGTTGTATGGATGTACAAAGCATTTGCTATTTGTTCACAACAATGGGAATTTGCTGTTGATGTGCACAACTACAGTAATAAGCAGATACAGAGTTTGAACAAGTAGTTTTGAGAATTTCAATTCTGATCTGAGAAATTCACCAAAGCGATTGAGAAAATCTGTAAAAAATACTCCATGTATTTTCCAGATCTTAAGACACAGTACAATAGCAATGGCAATATAAGAACAACAAAATCATCTTCTGTGGGAACCAAAAACATAACAATGCCGTATCACTGCAATTTATGAATTATATTTTTAAATAATTTTGAAAGCTTTGTTGAGTGTTTTGCATGGAGAGGCAATGGAAGATAATGATCACATACATATATAGTTTTAGGTGTTTCAGTATTACAATGGGAAATGACATAATGTCTTTTGACCAACAAGACTAAAGCATCTGAAAAGTACGTGAAATGATGACAGTTGTACAATACCATTTAAATTTATGTACTAAAACATTTGGAAATTTGTGGGAAGCAATGAAAGATTATGATCTGCTGTACAGAAGTCACTGTTTGGTGTGAGAATTACACTTGTTTTGCAAATGTTAATTGGCATTTGAGAAATGCTCCGAAGCAATCGAGAATAATTGTCAGAATGTATGGCCATTAAAGAGTAATTTAAGAAAAAATATCTTATTTCTATGTGAACATTCGGCAGAAGGATACTGTCAATCTGTTTTTCCAGACTTTATGGGCTGTAACACATGTTGAGACAGGATATATCCCTCTGATACTGAAAAAAAATATCAAGCTGAGCCCCAGTATGCTCACTGATTTCTGTTGGGCCCTTAAACAGGAATGTTCCTGACACCAAGTACAGAAGAAAATCATACACTTCTACTTTTAAGATGACCCACTTCCACAGCTACTGTAGATACTAGTGGCCAAAATTATGGAAGCACTTCCAATCTTTAGAGATTTCTTTATTCAACTGTCGCTCCAGTTACTGATTTAATTGTCAAATGTATGATGTTTGTTACTTTTCTTGATGATTTTTGACCACTAGTATTCGTGTAAGGTATAATTGCATATTACTCAAAATCCTTGCATGATAGGTAAATTCTAATTAGAGATTTGGAGTTTTGAATTCAGCACAAACAATACTGTAGGATTCAATTATTTTGAATTATGTAACAAAAAAAGTAAAAGTTTGTTTAGCAGTATATTTAAAGAAAGATTATAGATTCATTTCATTGGATGGGTTTTTCAAGGGGTCTTACCTCCAACCAGAAAGAAAACATAGTAATTTTAGTTTAATGTTATTTCTATTTCCAAAGGAAATCAGAACACAGTTAACACATTTAAAATGTCTTTTTTTAATGACAGAAACAAAACCTAAATTCAGCTTGAAAGCTTAATTTATAATATGCTAGTAACCAACATTCAGATTTTTTCCTGATATGTTTAGCATACGTTAAGCTCCCTAATAAAACTGGGAATTTGAAAAAAATGAAAAAACTGGGAATTTTTTGTTTTGTGATAATTTCTGAGAGTATGCTGAGTGAAGATAATTTGACAAAGTCTACATAAAAACAAGCAAGCAAACAAAAAGACAGATGAATCTCCCAAGAGGTAGAAAAAACACAAGTTCTCGTACAAAATCCTAAGAAAAAATCTTCAATATTTATTTATGATTTAGAAAATAAATGAGAAAACCTTACATTGAGTTACACCCGGAAGATGATAAAACAATGAGACTAACAAAAATACAGTACTCAATCACACATAAAAAGGCTGCCATAAAAGCAACCTTTGGCTCAGGAGAGGCTGACAGACACTCACCTGTCACTGATGCACACATATTAGCTTGTGCCACAGGCATATACTCTAGTACGTGTACTTTGCTCATTCTGCCAACAGCCCAAGTAGAACAGAGCAGTGCAACCTATGGATAACAGTGAGCTGAGAAACTGACTTTGAATTTGTTATCTTTATTTCTATCTTTGTTTTGTGGAATTAAACCACTAGGGTTCTGTGTGGACTTGAGCAGAGGCTATGTTCCGATGGATATTCCTTCATCATTGGAGCAAATGCTACACTAAGACTTTAGTAAAGTTATTAGATCATCAGCATAGTGCTCTGAGTAGTGGGAGAGAGTTGGCACAAATATGCACTTTCACCAGATCAGGCTTCAACTCATCCCTCCTTTCATTAAAAGTCTATAGCAATGCCATCTGTATATTACGTAGAGTAAAGGCAGAAGGCACCACCTAATATCCTAGGCCAAGTTTTCCATGTTACTCTGCTGCAGAGTCTCAGACTGGTAATGTGTGGGATGATGCCATTGAGCTTTTGTTGCTGGTTTGGAGGCAGTTCCTCTTAATCCATTTCCAGGGCAATGAGGTTGCTGCGTGGGCGGTGAGACATGCGTGAAGTATTCCAGCACCAGCAGTGGGCACACATAAGGCCAAGAAGAAGGGAGAAAAGGCCCACTGCCAGGGTGGCCCCAAGTCCATAGAGCAGGGGCAGCTTCATGGAGTCCCACACTGAAATCACGAACACACAGGCATTAGCTTAAAAGAGGCCAGCCTCATGCATCCCAAGTACACTCACACGCTCACATTTCAGGCTAACTTCTACTGCTAGACTGCTACTGGGGCATGGACACATAGGAAAAAAATGAAGTACATTCGACACTTCCGCATTGCAATGTTCCCCATTGTGGTTTTGATATATTGCGGGGTCACCATAGGAAATTAAATGGGCATTTTTGGGAATTTCTGGAGTTTTGTGAAAGCCACAGACATCACGCGAAGGCCAGCTGATGGCACACAAAACGTTTAGCAAATCATAAATGCATACAATCTGTGTTCAAAGCTAGTTTGGAGGTGGCCAAGCGTATTTGCGGCAGCTTCTGGCGTGATATCTTGCACTGATCCATGTATCTTTTTCTATTGTATCATTTTATGCTTTTTTAGTGCCCTAAACTGTACTAAAATCCAAAACGCTTTACTTTGCCCTACTCGCATGCTCATTTGACTCACCAAGGGGACCAAAAATTTTTACAAGGTTTTTCCAGATTGTGGGGGGCCAATGTGGGAAGGTGTAACAGAGTACAAGTACACACTGCCTATTGCAAACACATTTGCAAATGCAGGCATAGTTATACTTACAAGCGAAACGGACAATGAGGAAGATCCTGGTGGAGGTGAGCTCATTGCCCCTGGTCCAGGTTCCGGCAGGTGATCGCAGCCAGGGTGTGGCTCTGCAGTGGTATTCACCAGCGTCCAAGTCCTGTGTTTGGTGGACAGTAAGCCTGAACGTCTGAGTATCTGCCCGTTCCAGGCTGCAGTCACTACTGCTGTTCCTGGGGCTCTTCATCACCACGCCCCAGCGGTCAATGCTGGCCAGCAAGGTAGCGCCAGTTGAGGCATAGTGGGAGCTCAGATACCACTGCACCTCATATGACACATCACCTGAGGGAGGTACAGACAAGCTGTGAGACTGTGTCCAAGGAGACAGGAACCTCTTTACACTGAGTTGCTGACTAGAAGATATAAATGTCAAACATATGATTTTGGCTCTGCAATATTCAAGCAACAAAACTCTCAAGTGATGCTTTGGTTTTTTATTGAATATTATTTTAACTCAGTGAATATAAGTAGCTGTAATTTGTCATATTTATTCCTCTTCCTGGAAGAGGTCTCTTGCATTGGGTAATGTCTGTTCAAATTCGTTTTTTAATGAAAAAGCTCAATGTATGAAAGCTCAAAATAATTATAGTACAAACAACCCCAAACGACACCAACAGGGGGCACTCACTTGGAAACAACCATTTGTCCCACTGTACCACACCTTCACTATGGGCAGCTTTCATATTGCACTATTGTTTGTTAATGACTTTCTGTGGAGGTTAAGGTAAGATGTAGTGGAAAGAATGAAACCGCAAACAAGCTGAAGAGGATTCTTCATGGGGTGGGCGGGGGGGGGATGCTTCTACTCTCAGCAGTGCAACTGCTTTCACAAGAAATTCAGGGTTAGCCTTCAGTGTAATAAATTGCTAATAAATAAAAGCTCTATAAAGAACAGGCAGGTCATTACATAATTAAAAGCACAGCATAGAGGTTTGTCTTCCGACACGGCAGTGGGACAATCAGACAAGAGACAGGCATTAAGCCCATGCCTGAAAACCACATTATGTATTGGGGAAAGTGCTCATCTTGGGTCACACCACAGAAAAGCATAAAAACCCAAAGATCTAATACAGAAATCCACACCGATTATGGCCATTGAGCCATAATCATTAAGAAGCAGTAAAATGGCTTACACTTTACATTAACATTCCCTGAACTCAAAAGCTATGAAAGTGAGAACATACCCATTTTAAAATAATTTTCTATTCATCGTCATCCAATGTCATCCAAACTCTTCATTCTTTCACTAAAATATTTAGTAGTCCGTAAAAGTAAAAAAAAAAAAACACACACAGATTAATTTAACACTAAAGGTTTCATTTTACACTGTGGCTGTTCATTCTGCTTATCTAACACTGTCCAACCCGAGAGATGGCATTTTGCCAGTCACTGCCGTAGCCATGGAAACCGTATTTGGTTTCTGCAAGCACCTAAGGCCTGAGAGTGTGACCCCCATGACAACAAGCTGCTCCGAGTTCTTCTGGGACTGATAACAAACCATCGCTATCAATGAGAACATGGCTGGTGCCACAGAGCCTCCTGTACCAGGAACCAGCTGTCAGCAAACAGGCATAGACTCGCATACTAAAAAACAGCACCATAAAATCAGTCCCAAGCCAGAACCTCCACGGACCAAAGCCTCACTGAGAGATACATCACAAGCCCTCTGGAGATTTCTGCTGCTGAAACATCTGAATTTTTATCCTTGCTGAAAAGACCCATTGGTCTGATATCATTGCACCCACAGACAAACTTAAACTATAAACTGTGATTATCCTAGAGGCCATAAAAAGGGCTTGTTTGGATGTTCAATTATGATACGTAAAACTACTTTTGAAATCTAGATAAATATGAGATAAAGCTTGTTTTTAAATACATTAATAAATAAGAAAACTGGATATCAGATGTAATCATCAGGTATAACAATATTAAAATAATATGTCTGCAAGTCAACATATATATTATATATATATTTAAATAAGTATAATCTTCTGTCCAGGGTAAAATACACAAACACCCACTGACATCCGCAATATCCTCCCAGTCTTGCTTAACATTTTGTGCAGAGATGCCAGGTAGGTCACAAGTGGCAAGCATGTGTGGACAGGTTTCAAATGACAGGTGCAGAAACCCCCACCCCCACAATGATCGCTGACTCACTGGCAACATTCTCAAACAAAGCACACCTCCATTTCTTCGCATATTCCCAGAATGTGTCCTGACACAGAACAATGGTCAAAAGAAAGTAAAGATCACTGACTCTTATCAGGGCATTTTTCAAACTTGAAGTTGTAAGTGAAATACTGCTATACTTTTGTGTAACAACCGTATTTATAGTTTTCCTCAAATCAAAAAAGAAATGTTTGTCTTGAAGCATTCTCATAGTCACCTGCCAACTTCTCTCATAAAAAGTTAAGGTTCAGACAGGCCTACACCTGGCTTTCTGTGAGAAAATCCCGCCCACTTGATTCACAGCCAGTAACATGCCTGAGTCACCTGCCTGCTAGAAATAGGGTAATGCTCTTCTCACTTCTTCCAGACAATAAAAAAAATGGTGATAAGCTTCATCTGACCAAAAGACTGCAGTTCACCTCTACCATTAAAAATCAGAAATAACTGTTGATATATTATTTTTTTAGAAACATAATCAGCTGGGTTGCATGACGATTTCAGGATTATGAGTAATAAAAATTATGTGGTGGTTATGGGTGATTTTAATTTACCTACGATACAGGGGCACATAGTCTCTGACTGTTCTGTAATTGAACTTGAGATGGTGGAATTAGTACAGGATTGTTTTTTTTTTTTACTGTTTTTTAATACTTCTACTAGGGGAGAAGCCCTTCTTGATCTTATTTTGTCTAATAACCAGGTTAGAATTGGAAAATTAGAGGTATTAGAACCACTGGACATTATTGATCATAACATGGTTTAATTTGAGATTAATTTTAGTGTCTGAAGAGCAAAGTCTAAAACAAAAATATACAACGATCCTGTTTTTTCCATTTGAGACGGGAAGCAAAGATCAAGCCTATATTGTCGAGGCAGGACAATATTTTATAACTTCTCATCTTGACTATTGCAACGCATTATTCTTCGGAATCAGCCAGACTGCTATGGCTCGCCTACAGTTGGTGCAAAATGCCACAGCACATCTTTTAACTGGTGTAGGGAGACGAGAGCATATTACCCCAGTCTTGGCTTCCCTTCACTGGCTTCCAGTATACTTTCGGATCCGTATTAAAATTCTTTTATTTGTGTTTGAGTGTTTAAATGGTCTTGCTCCAGCCTATCTGGCAGAATTGCTTCACCCATACGTTCTCTCTCACTCTCTTAGGTCCATAGCCCAATTACTTCTTCAAATTCCGAAAACCAGATGCAAATCAAGCTTTTTCTGTAGCAGCTCCACAACTATGAGTTACCATTACACATTCGAGAGGTTCCAACAGTGGATATTTTTAAATCTCTTGTAAAAACTCATTTTTACTCTCTGGCCTTCAACCCAGTGTGAAGTGTTTTGTTGTATGTTTTGTGTTCTTTATGTAGTTTCTACTTTTAGTTTCAATATTTTTATTTTTGTTATTACCATTTTGATTTTATTAGTATTATAAAACACCTTGGTGTTTTCTTTCTTTTATTTGTTTGGCCTGAATGGCTCTTATGTTGGCTCTTTGTACAGCACTTTGTTCACTTGTGTCTTTTACTTAACTTAATTCAGCATATCAGGAAAAACAATGAACCTCTTTGTTGAAATTTTCTAAATATCATCATATGGAAGCCAACATAATACATTACAGACTGAACCCTTTGCCCTTGAATAGAAGTGTTAACCTAAGTACTGAAAGACCTTTCTAATATGCACATTTGTATCATGTTGACGCGGTACAAAAATGCATGCCTACAACTTGAAAAGTTGAAGGTGTCATGATCCGCTCCGTCCGATCCTCCCGTGTGCCACGCCCCCTCATTCCCCACGTGGATTTCCCCGATTGTTTT
>JAODKF010000040.1:633454-655194 GCA_026779585.1 Mormyrus proboscirostris | reverse complement strand
TCCCCTAATAATTAAATCCCCCACTACTACAACCTCCCTCTTCCTGGGGGGTGGGGGCTCCTCAGTGCCCAAGGGCCACACCATTACTGTGCAGAGTGTTATGCCTTTTGATAAATATTTATAGCCATGTTTAAATTGCTTTATGAATACGTTATTATTTGCTATGAAGGTTTTTATAAATTGCTAAAAACATGACCTTAAGTAAAGTGTTACCTACACACCTTTTAAAAAATATTAACATATTTTATTGATGTTAACATTTGCTGTGACAGTAAAGGAGAACATTTTTTAAAAAATGACTGTGATTCACCATGAAAAAGCCAAAATCCTAAAAAATACCATGATACAAATTTTTAGTCATATTGCTATAACTCTATCTGTATTTGGCTAGTGTGTTCCAGGCCCTGCTAGGTGATATGTGTTTTCTGAGGCCTGATGTCAGGTACGGGTAAGAAGGAGAGTGAGGATCAGGAAACACCAAACTGCTAACAGTAAAAGTGCCTTTTGCAAGCCGTAGTGGAGGAGAACAGGGGGTCAGATTTAGGAGATGGTTCCCTCCTCACCTTGTGTCTGGGATATAAAATGTTACAAGACTGCATAGTTGCTGTTGAGATGAGATATTATTTGGGTGGGTTGCCACTCCATAGAATATATAGCTGTTCAAAAAACAGAGACACCTGCCTGCATTTGGAGCCGCTCCCAGCAATCCCAGGATGCACTCCATCTTGGTTGTCTCCCCAGGATAGACGTTGGCTGTATCCGTGCGAATTGAAACATTGAAGGAGGGACCTAGTGATGAAAACCCAAAGAGAATGAAAGATGCTTTAGATGGACTGTAGTGTTAGCTGTCAAAGTAATTGTCTACTATATACAGGTTCAGCCCTTAATGGTCACATTACTATAAGTGGCATTGATATGAGAATTGCATTCTACAGCTGTCACTGCACTATACATGGGTTTGTGATCATTAAGCCTAATAATTGAGCATTCCATCACATAGCTAACCAGCAGATTACTAAGGAACTTGGGTGATAATGAGCTGACAGAAATGCCACCATTCACAGTGTGAGACTGGGTGGTGGGGGTCTCACCACTCACAATGGTGAAATCTGCCCTATGTGTTATGACTAAATTGGACATGGGAGTAGCACAGAGGCACTTCAGCTGGGCCAAATTCCACCCTCTGCCTAGGGAGGAACAGGTGGGGGTGGGATTTAGGCACAAGAAGATCCTCCTACCTCACAGGGACTGCTTAACCTTGCACTATAGATTGCAGCAGACATGCATACTGGACAACAGAGGGGCCTAGATCTAGTTCTAGGTGGCTACCTCCTAAAGGAGGAAGTTATCTTGGTCGCTAACTCAGAGTACAGATATGAATAGTAACAGATTAACAACACACCTGGAATGGCACCAGGTAAATATGCAAGGAAGTCTGCCCTTCCAATAGCAGGAGTGAAATTAAAGACATATGAATGCACACTTCACTTGCACTGAATCACCTGTGTCAGTGAACGAAATCTGGACTCTGTTGGACACTGCATTAACAGCCTTGGCCCAGGCCTTCCCCACATCACGAGTCCAAGCTGTCACATCACAGAAGTAGAATCCACGGTCAGACACCGTAGCACTATATAATCGGAACCGAAACTCCTTGGGTCCAATCTTCTCCATAACCACGCTGTCCAGACGATCAGGCTCACCCCACTCCTCTAATTTCATGACCAAGTCTGGGCTCAGGGAAGCAATTTTCCGGGGTTGGCTTCTGATGGACTCTTCCATCCTAATCAGAACAGAGTACGCTGGGTCCAGCAAATTCTGTGAAATCACTTGGCAGCTCATCTCAAATGTGGCCCCTGCTCTGGAGGCTTCTTTCAAACGTCGGGCCACAGCGTAGAGCCTCGGGCCTGCATAGAACCAAAAACAGCATTAATGTAGGGGAGTTCACAAGTAGACATGAAGGCAGAACGGGATAAACAGACACATAGGCACAGATAAGGTGACACAGAAGGACAGGCAGCCAGAGACACCAAAGCTCCCTAGCCTGAAATAAATCTGCCAGCCAGAACCAGATGTAATTTGGGATCAGTTAGAAGAAATTTAGTCAATGTTAGATTGAGCTCATTTAAAAATGCTACGGTAGGTACAGTCATGTTAAAGCTATCATGTTGGGATTTATTTTTCTGAGCTGTACACGGTAACTGGATTATTAGCATAACACAGCAGTAATGTCTTAGAAACCAGGAACTTGACAAATGAAGCTGGCTGAGCCACTACTAAGTGACCGATTAGATATTAGCAGAAAATGCCCGTTCCTGCTAAAAGGTTCCAGGATTGTTCCAATAACACAACAGACAATGTTAGGAGTGTCCAACAAAAAGCTTCAAACTACCATACTGTACATAACACTCTGACAGAGGGACGAGGGCTCAAGATCCAAAGAAAAAGAAGCCTTATAAGCTCATCCCTTCATTGCTATAAAATCCAGAAGGGAGAATGCCAGTAGAGGGTCAAAATAATATTATGATTTTGAGAAATCTGGTTTTTCTGTTGCTAATGGTTATTTTTAAAATAATGTCCAACATTTGTATAATTTATGCCTTATTAGCTTTTCTTCAATCAGATTTGGATTACAATTTAAAGTAATGTTAACAACTAAGAATAGTTGTAACATATAAACATATTCATTGTCAAAATCCATAGTTCAGTAATAGACGCAATTATCTCAAATGGAAAAGAGCAGCTGCAGTATACTTAAGGATCATCTGACACCCAAATCAACTGAAACTAGTAAATGTTGTTCAGCTAGTAGTAAGGCCTGAGACTGAGCAGAATCTTGAGAAAGCAGAAGCACAAAGAGAGACATTTACTTTTGCTTTCCCATTTGATGCTTAACTTCTCAGAGCGGACCTCCTGGTTTTTGGCCCAGCCCCCATTCCGAACACGGGTCCAGACAGAGATGGCACAGTGATATGTTCCTTGGTCTGAGTCTTGCATCTGCTGGAAGTGCAGCCTGAAATTGCGTGGTTTGACTTTTGACAGAACTATATGCCCTTGCTCCAACAGGGGGCGGTAGTCATCCCACAGCACCAGGTCGCCTTGCTCATCTAGGGCAGCGATGGGCTGAGGTGCTATGCCTGTGTCAGCACCAGAATGGTGGTACCAAGTGACACCCAGCTGAGCACCAACTGGGGGAGGTTCACCATTCATCTGGCACATCAGCACCATGGGCTGACCCAGGATCTGTGGCATCACAGGACTGCTCAAGGTCACACTGAAATTTGCTTCTGTCAGTAAAAGAAAGACAAAATTAATGGACACAACAGTCAGGGTACAAACACCACAACAGTTAAAACAAGACTGTCAGTACATACACACACACCAACATGAACTCTGCATTCATACACTGTGTTAGATCAACAAGAGTAATTCAAAGAAAAGCCAAAGAACACCCAAAGCAGTGCAGATGGATGTTGCTATGATGAGCAATGCTGAGTCCTCACTCTTAGTTCTGAGTCCAATGTAGACTCTAATGTCAACTACAGTGCCTTGCAAAAGTATTCACCCCCTTTGGCATTTTTCATGTTTTGTTGCCTCACAAACTGGAATTAAAATGGTTCTTAATCTTATTTTATGTGATGGATCTGCACAAAATAGTCTTGGTGAAGTGAAATGAGAACAAAATATATATAAAAAAGAATTAAAAAAAATTTTAAACTGAAAATTGGCATGTGCATATGTATTCACCCCCTTTGCCATGAAGCCCCTAAAAAGTCCTGGTACAACCAATTACCTTCAAAAGTCACATAATTAGTGAAATGAAGTCCACCTGTGTGCAATCTAAGTGTCACATGATCTGTCAGTATAAACACACCTTTTCCGAAAGGCCCCCGAGGCTGCAACACCACTAAGCAAGAGGCATCACACTATGAAGACCAAGGAGCTCTCCAAACAAGTCAGGGACAAGTTAACTGAGAAGTACAAGTCCGTGTTAGGTTATAAAAAAATAACCAAATCATTGATGATCCCTCGGAGCACCATTAAATCCATCACCACAATAAGCTGTGCACTCCATAGAGCTGGACTTTATGGAAGAGGGGCCAGAAAACAAGCCATTACTTAGCGTTAAAAATAAAAAGGCACGTTTTGAGTTTGCTAAAAGGCATGTGGGCTACTCCCCAAATGTATGGAGGAAGGTGCTCTGGTCAGATGAGACTAAAATTGAACTTTTCGGCCAGCAAGAACACCATCACCACAATGAAACATGGTGGTGGGAGCATCATGCTGTGGGGATGTTTTTCAGCAGCTTGGACTGTGAAACTGGTCCGAGGTGAGGGACAGTGTTAAATACAGGTATATTCTTGAGCAAAACCTGTGTCAGTCTACCTGTGATTTGAGACTGGGACAGAGGTTCATCTTCCAGCAGGACAATGACCCAAAGAATACTGCTAAAGCAACACTTGAGTGGTTTAAAGGGAAACATTTCAATGTGTTGGAATGGCCTAGTCAAAGTCCAGACCTCAATCCAATTGAGAATCTGTGGTCAGACTTGAAGATTGCTGTTCAAAAGCAAAAACCATCCAACATGAAGGAACTGAAGCAGTTTTGCCTTGAGGAATGGGCAAAAATCCCAGTGGCAAGTTCATAGAGACAGTCCAAAGTGACTTGCAGCTGTAATTGCCTCAAAAGGTGGCTCTACAAAGTACTGACTTTAGGCAGGGTTAACACGCTGAAGTTTTCTGTTATTTTGTCCTATTTTTTGTTTGCTTCACAATAAAAAAATAAATACATCTTCTAAGCTGTAGGCATGTTCTGTAAATGAAATGGTGCAAACTCTCAAACAATCCATTTTAATTCCAGGTTGTGAGGCAACAAAACATAAAAAATGCCTAGGGGGTGAATACTTTTGCAAGGCACTGTAGAAATGCCTCAGGTAGACTGCTTTGAGAAGTTGGCATGCCAAGGTATGTCCACTCCTCAAAATCTCCAGCTTCTCCATAGTGACTCAGACATTTAATCAAAGCTCAGAAGCGTGAACTCTCTGTGTGCCTAACCCCTGACCACTGAGGATTTTGAGATGTTACTGTGCAGGAAGTTGTAGAGACCTAACCCTCCACTTATTTCACCATATTTGCAGGGCAAACAATCTACCATAGAGCACACTGGGAATGCTAACCATTCCCCATCTGACAAAGTCAAAAAAACTGTGCATGGTAGGCATTTAAAATACGGATTGAGATATGGGCCTTATAGCGAGCATCTAATAATTAGTATGAAAGTGAGTATCTCTGCAATACTGTAATACTTGAGAATAAAAAGAAAGTCATTAATGGCTTTTTGCTAGGTGTCATGGAAACAAGAATTGCACTTGCACATAACATTTATTTGTATAGAAATAAGCTGAAGTAGTGGTCTGACACATGGAACATTAGTCTTTTATCCCTGCTATTGTGATATGATCAGAAGCTTTATAATTTATACTAGGGCCCAGGGGGCAGTATTAATCTCTCTACATTCAACTTTTACCCTAGCCTCCCTCCACCCACTGCCCAGGGGTTAATGTGCCCTTGGATTTGAGCACATAATATAATAATGAGCAAGAAGCTCTCTCCAGTAGTCTTTGCTTAGACACAATCATGAATTTACATCGCCAGCAACATGGCAAAGCACCCACCCCAAAGTCATGTATCATTTATGTAATGTATGTCTATATTTTATGTACGTAGGTATAATTTACACACATGATGTATGCACATGATGTATATCCAATCTATGTACATTCCCCCTCCACCTCCCATCCCCCAACTTTTTCTGAATTTTCTGGTGAAGACACAACTCTCTTTTCATTTACAAATATTCCTGCACATTATGTTAAGGACAATCAAATTGAATTGAATTGAACTAAAGAGCTACTTCCAATGAAGTGCAGGTAAAACACATAACCTTTTCCATATGCTTTACTAGTTAAATGGCAATGGTCACTAATAAGAGGAGATCATGAGACAGAAGGTCATCATCTAAAACAACTGAAGATAAAAACTGATCACAGATGAAATATACCTGATCAGTGACACTATATAAAAACATAGTTCTTGTAGAGAATTTTACGGTCTACATCACATGTTGGTGTGATGCATTTTCAGCTGTTTCCATTTGAAGATGCTTTTCTGAAACATGCAGCTTGTTCTGAGATCTTTCCAGACCACCTGAAAGCTTAGCTATGTGGAATAGTAACAGCTGATTATGATCTTCACTCACCCATTGTGGTGACCCAAATGTGAATTGGGTAACTTGTTTTCTCTGCTGCTTGAACCCAGCGCCCACCACTCTGTCTGAGCCAAGCCAGGACCCTGCAGGAGTAAAACCCTGAGTCGGATTGGTCCACATGGCGCAGCAGCAGCTGGAACTCATGGACTCCTGTCCGGCTGATCTCCCCAGGGCCTGATCCATTTACCAACACTCCGTCCTGATTCATGTGAGCTAGAATCCTAGATGTATTAGACCCATCTTTGCCAGATCCAACCAGCCATGTGACCTCCAAACCAATGTTCACTTGATTGTTTAGTGTGACAGAGCAGGTCAAGTGAAGATTATCATGCAAGTTCAGGGTGGCGTTCTTCTCCATGAAGACTTTCAAAGACTCAGCTGAAACACCAGGGAAAACATCTAGGTAAGTAATGTAAGTTAAGTGAAGAAAATTGTATTGATGGAATATCATGTTTATTCTAAATAATCTTAACTAGGAACCCATAAAAAAATCCTCAGCATCTGGGTTCTTTCTAGCATTAATTGCAGAAGCAGGAGATTTTTGTTTGTCTGTCTTACAGGTATTCGGCAAAATTCTGTTAACTGAGTTTTCAGGACAGATTCACTGTTAAGGACCTAAAATGGCACCAAGTACAAAATTACTTCCACCATGGTGTTCAGTGAGGTCACACTCCAGCACCCAAACCCTGTGGCCGCTGCCCATCAGCCACATTCCACCACTTTTAATTAAGAGCTGGGAGCTAACTGACAACAAAGACAGGGCAATGTGATCACCCCAGGCAACAGTGGCTGTGTGTGAAGTGGAGGAGGTGGCTGAACAACCACCTGCACAGACACTCCGAAATTCATACTGTCATGTACGCAAACATAGTATACAACTCCTCCTGCCGCTGCAACCAAGCTGAAAATACACTGACAATATACAGTGTTCTAGCACATTTTAAGTAAATAAGCATGTATTATACATTTTATGAAGGGGGACTCAAGGGGTCACTGCCTAATCCTATCTCATAGACGAGTCCTGCTTGACGTTCTACATTGTGTAATGACTAATGAGCTTGGGTTTTTAGCTGAGGCTGTGTGTGCAGCCTTGGAGGATTCCTTCGGAGGGTTACCCCTCTCATCCACATGTGTGCTTGCAGTTGACTCCACTTACAGACACGCAATAGCTGGCGGGCTGGACTTGGCACTTTATTTCAGTTAAATGCGCACAACACACAAAGGCGCTACCTCTCGTCTTCCTCCCCCCCTTTGGCCTCCCATGCTCACTCTCAGCGCTCCACCTCCACCTCCGTCCGGCTGTGCGCACACACGCATACTACTCTCACATCACGTGGTTAGCCCTGACATTTAGCTCATTACAATTGACAGCTTGACCTTTCCTTTCTTGTACAGTGCAATGATCCCAAACAAAGCAATAAGCTGTACAATAATCCTGGCAGCCTGCTGCTTAAATCCAATGAGTATCAGCTATGCAGGGCACTGCATGATAAATATTACAGATCTATTTTAAAGATGCAAATAAATTTAAGATGATGTCAACAAATCTAGTACTTTGCTCCCTGCCATGATGGACGCACCAATAGGCATGACCTTCAGCAGGCCAAGCTCTGCACTCTTCTCCAGGATGGGCTGCCAAAGTGCTCCCCCCTCTGGGACCCACTCCCTCGCTGTGCAAGTGTACTGTCCCTCGTCGCTGGGTCGTGTGTCAGTTAGCACCAGGCTGAAGACGTTGCCCTTCGTTGTCTGTAGAAGAAGCCCCAAGTCTGCATGGCGCTGGATGTAGCCTGAACCCACCCTGTGATCCCCATCAGGTCCAAGGGTCACAATGTCTTCTGGGGGGGCTGTGCCCCTCCTGACAGACCAGGTCACAGAAAGATAAGTGTTCTGCTTCAAGTCCCTTGTAGCAATGCAATGAATATCCAGTGGATTTCCCTCTGGAATCTCAGTTGGAGGAGCCATGGACAGCACCTGGAGGCTGTCCTTAATCACTGCAAGAGGGAGCAGGTAAATTTAGCCGCGAGTTAAATCTCACACTGACAGTAACCAAAGTTAGTTCACTGTAATTCCCCGATCAGTGTAGCATAATGTTCAGTGTAGTCAGCATGGAATAATGCGGTCAATATGTAACAGTGCGGTTAACACGGAACAGTGGTTAATACGGTCAGTACAGAAGTGTGGAGTAACAATTAGCGTGGTCTTTATGGTACATAATGGTCAGTGTGATCAGTACAGAACAGTGCACTCTATATGGAACAGCGGTCAGTGTGGAGTTACAATTAGTGTAGTCTGTGTTAACGAATTGGCAGTGTGGTCAGTACGGAACAGTGCTATCTACTTGCAACAGTGGTTAGTGCAAAGCAGTTATCAGTTTGGTCTATCTGGGACCGCAGTAAATGTTAGCTGGTAGTTGGATTTCACTGGGTTTTGTTACTTTACACTCACCATCCAGCAACACGCTGGCCTGGTAGTTGCCGCTAACAGACATGTCGGTGCTTGGAGTGCTGCAGGTATAAGTTCCGCTATCTGAGGCCCTGAGTACACTGATCCTCAGTTCTGCCGCACTGTCAGCCAGCCTCAGCAAGGAGATATCGCCGTCAGCCACACGCTTGGCAAATCGGGCGTCTGTATAACTGGACTCCATGAAGGAGATGAGCTGGAAGGACTTGTCCTCTTGGAATACCTGCCATTCAAACATCTGCTCCAAGGGGCCCTCATATTCAGACACATTGCAGCGCAGTGACAGTGGCTGACCTTCCACTCGGACCAGGGGCCCCTCAGGGACGGACACCACCCTTGCCTCACCACCTGCTGCAAACCACAGAGGCCAACCACAGGTGAAACTACACATTTACTCAGCTAGAGAAATGTATGTTACCATGTGTAATTACATCCACCAAAAAAAAAAACCTAGATGGAATTCTGCTTACTGGTCTAGCATGACTTTTCACTTCTATAACAGGCTATCATCCACAGTACATTTGTGTTGGAATTCAAGTGAGGGAGCTTGATAACTTATTCAGAGGTAAATCACTAATTCCCTGCTTTAATCTCTACTCCCAGCATTCCTGTTGTCCTCTTTGATTACCACTGTATATGTGTAATGGGGGCCTTGTATATTTTCCCCCCAAAGTCATAATTTAATCCCTATTGAAACACTTCTTGATAAGTAGATTATGCCAATGATGGAATTAGGAGTGTGTTTTAATTGTAATAACAAAGGCAGGTGCAACAACTTTATAATACAAAATAAAGACCATGTGACACACATAGGTCTTTTTTCTAACATGGAGGTTTTAATAAAAAAATACCATTACTAAGGGAGAAAGCTTTCCCGTCTAGGGGGACATCATATCATCGTCTGATTTGCCATTTCTTTCCTTCTTCCATCATCATTCTGCCAGTAGAAGGAGTTCATTCCTGATATTAGTGTAACCTGATTTGGACTTAATAAATTCATCTCATCGTCAGCTGCATTAATCTGTGAACTCTCAGGTATGAAAGAGCTGGTCTTGCAGGTTTGTCCTGTGCTAAATTTCCCATGGCAGGTGCTCAATGTTCAACAAAATGTGAAAGTGAAAGAATTGGTAGGTTATTAAGAGAGGGCTTGTTTGAAAAGATACATTGTGGAGAAAATGAGAGGGGCAGCATTGGAGCATCTCCAGCATCTGTTATCAGGTGGAGGTCCACAGCTAAAAGATGCCACCTTTGCAACTTCCATCTTGTTTTAGAAAGACCAAACTCTAATTCGCTAATCCGAATTGAGTAAGGCAACAGAACAGAGCCAAAAATGTGAAGATGTAGACAACCTCTACTACAATCTGGATTAAGTCCTTGAAGAAGGAATTTTTATGGTATTAAATGGAACAAATGTGCCAAACATAGCACACGCTTAACTTGATGGACATAAGCGGTACTGTGAAACGAACTGTAGCCAGGCATTTAATCAACTCCTACTCTGTTGAGACAGAACACACACACACACTTTTTGCATGGAAGGCTTTCATAATTATGCTCCTTTCTGGATATTTTAATAGTCTTTCAGCTTAATAACCCCTCTACCCAATGAAATAGATGATTTGTAATGAAAATGGCTTATTAAATGCTGTAGGGGATAAGCTGGTACATTCACAATATGACTGACATGAGTACAAATTATACACACAATGATCCAGAAGTGTAAGAACATTCATTCCTAAAATTAGCTTCATGTATCCACAAACCCTGCAAAGAAACTTGGATACCTTGTTTAGAGGATGCACTTTGATGGCACATGGCCATGACTCATGATTGTCATCTTTAATTTCTTGTGTCAAGGCAGAACACAACGTCACATGTGTTATTCTACTAACTATACAAAATAAAAACCTAATTGTTGGAAAAATCGAGGTTATTTTAAATATAATATTTGGTGTACTACGCACTGATTCAGCAATGGCAACCAAAAACGCGAGGAAAATACAGTAGTGGCGTGAATGTTGTTGTCCCAACTTCAAGAGATGGATCAGTGTACGTACAAAACGTATTAATTAAATTAATATTATACAAATACAATTATATTATACAAATTTATATAATATAGTACTATCAATAAACCTGCAAGACCAGCAAGATAAATGACCAACAATAACAATTCCCACACCCGCGCATACAGATAAAGCAAACTCCTTTGGTTTCAAAAGATTTTAAATCAGCTGCTTTGTTGGAGACCCACGACATTAGACCTTACGAATGATAATTATTAAGCCATTATAGGCTCTTTCATGCTTTGCTTATACTGTAAACGAATTAAAAAAATGTTTTGAACAATTTGAAATATGTTCTATATTGCGCGTAAGCAAGGCAAGATGCATAACCAAAAAGGTCCCTGCTGAACAAAAACAACTGCAAAATTTTCTTGTACAAAATTAGACAACAAATGTATGGATGAAGTTACGGGATTTAAAACGATTATCAGTAACTCACCGAAAATTAAAAACAACAAACAAGTAACGAGGTGAATTTTCATCTTGGTTTCTTTTTCTCCACTTCGGAACTTGTCGCCAAATACAAGTCCTCTCATTTTCAGATATAAACGCAACGATGGCATTTTAAAAAAACTGTTGTCCTTAAGAAACACGATACCTGAAAGCGCTTGATTTCTGTACTACACGTGCAGAGTTCACATTTACGCAAACGTCATTCTGCAAGCAGAAACGTATTGTGGGCTGGGAACACAGCGCGGAAGTGCCGCATGTGTTGAGAGGGGACAGCGATCAACAGCCACAGGTATGCGGGGGAGCAGTATCGTGAAGACTGGAGATTGGCTGTCGTTAAGCCTTTACCTGTTTAATATTAGGCGAGTACGCAAAAAAGCAGACATTACTAAGGCACGATGAGTAAGCGTTAATATATTCGTTTAATCTATTTCGCGTAAATCAGGGTATCCATCACGTCAGAATTACACGATTTTTCATTTTCATTAAATAGCTCAGTATGCGACTTAATTGTTGCATGTCATTTAAATATCTAAGCCGAGATACGAAGCGCACTAATTGTAATATAAAGCGTAACATATTGAAAAGTGCGATCAAAGTCTATTTAACAAAGAGGGATATTCCTAACCTCAAATAAAAACAAGAATTTTCAATGTCTATGTAAAGCAATTCATTCTTTTAGTCTTGTGCCAGCGGAGGAGTCGCAAGTCCCCATGATCTGGGTCATTCTCGGTATAGGGTGCTGTGATTTAATTTTCATTCAGATATTGCAAAACACTATATTTTAAGGTTTATTTTGAAAGTGTAAACAGTTTTCAATATAGGCTATCTATATAATGACGTTTGTTTTAAACTGCATTTTATACCATTTTGTTTGATGGGTTGTACAGTATACTGTAGGATTTTGCCAAATGTTGCCTGGTTATCTTCAATATGCATTTTAATTGATTATATAACAAAAATATAAAATTATCTATGCATTTCTATAACTTATGAACATGGTATTACATCTTTTGATACATTCATTGCATTTCTCTTTACAATATTAAACATTTCAAATGTGTCCTTGGAATTGCTGTCCAACTCTTTTTATTATGGTAGGGTCCAATATTAACTTGCTATGATATCATGGCCTTCTGCACCCAGTTCTTTTTACTTTAGAAGCCAATCTAATATTTATGCAGGGCCTATAGCCATTTAAAATTAAGAACAGGTATTGGGAATATGTGCACAGTGTATAAACAATGCACACATTGTGAGAGAATACAAATTGTCACAGGTGTACGTAATGGCCAATGAATTTTTGCTTTAAATTGGAAAATCCAAAAACGAAAAATGACTCGTTTTTTGTTTTTTTGTATCAAATATATGATTGGAAATTGAAAAAAATGCCCATTATCTGATTTTCCTTAGTGTGATTATAGACGAAAATCAGGAACAGAAATATCTATGTGGAAATTGGTTCTTCAATTTTGGACTGACAGTTTTGTTGTGACCCGGAAGTTCACAGAAAAATTTGCACAAAGCAGTAGATAAGAGAATAAGAATCTTGTGACCAGAATGACAATGGACACGTTTAATTTATTTCGAGGTGCCAAATGTGTTACGTTAAAAGACGAGGACATGTCTGTGGACAAAATATGCAAGATTTTTCAGGTACTGTCATTGTTAAAAAAACTTGGAGTATTTGTTGCAATATCAGTGCTTCTTACTTAGCTACTGTATATGTTGTATGACAAGTCATACTGATAATGCTATTTGTTACAGCTAATTTGTCCATATAGAAGTGTTTTAATTATTAAATTACAATGCATTTGTTTATATTTCAATAAAACATTGACTTTGTTTTATTTTACTAAAATGTATAACTCTGTCCAATTGAACAGCTAAAAAACATAGGCAATCTGTACATTACAGATGACTCAAACACTGCAGTAATTCTCGACAACACTGGCCATTTCCATGCGCTTGACTTGATACATCGTGGTTATTACGAGGTTCAGGGAGATTCACACCAAAGCCAAGAGGTCGCAAACAGCACCTGCCCAACTGCTCAGCTTACTGGATATAGATTAATAGTGGATGTAGTTAAGATTAAATCTGATGTAAAGTCTGTTTTATTTGCTTAACATGTCATGTTTATAACAATCAGTGAAGTCATACCTGGGATTCTGTGCACATTCCATGCCTCTACAACATTTGTGATGCAAATCTTGGCCATTTGGCATGTTAAGTTTGACACATAGTACATAGATATGCTGTCCTCCATGTTTAGCTCTTCCTGATCTACCAACTGTCCCAATGCTGTCTTCAAAGGGTAGCTGACTCTTGTATTCACCTCCAGTCACATTCTCTCTATGACGTGGTTCTGTGTGTTTTAGGAACATGAAACATCATCAGAAATAGGCCATCATTACAAAAAAAAATATTCAGTTTGAACCATGCATTAATCTTATCCTTGTAGATGGCGTCTGAACGTAAGGCTGCCTTTGACGATTGTGTCTGTGTCCTGCCAGCTTCTCCTGGATGAACAATGTCAGATAAAATTCTGTCCCACAGTCAACTCTGACCTGGTCCCATAGTCCATGGGAAAGCACAGTAGGCCTGAGTAAAAAAATAATAAACAGTATTTTTAGAAATCTTTAACTGAAGCTTGTATATTACTTACAGGATTTGGTCCCAATGCATTCATAACAATCATCTCAGCTTTCATTCCTCACATGTGCATTTTCTTAACAGTATTTGGATCTTGAAATAGAGTACTATTAATTTTGACAAGACAGTCAGTGATATAGCTCAGTCCAAGTATAATTGTATGATATATGCATGAGACCTCACATTTTGTCAATTTCCTTTGTAGAAGTGATGAAGAATGTGCTGATGTCGCTGCCACCTTTGGTTAGTACTGCTTTCTTATGCATCTTTGTGGAAGCATGCTGAGTCAGGTCCTTATCTCCCACATGGCTAATAAGAAAACTTTGACAGGTTTTACCCAAGACATTTTGTTTTCTCACTGGTCATTACAGCTACACAGTCTTTCATTTTTAGCTGGCCCTTCATCCATCTTTATTTATTATTCTTAACTTAAAAGCACATGCACATTTGTATGTGAACGTACGCAGCTACCCCCTAAACACATATGCTTAGCAAATCTGACCCTAGATTAGATATTTTTTTAATGTTGTCATGTGTTCTTTGGCAATGCATCCAGCTGGACACGTAAGTGTACTACCCTCTAGTGGTGTATTCTGCCAGTGCACCTGAGGTTGAAATATGGGACAACTCTGAGGTTGAAATATGGGACAATGGCTGTTCTGTAGGGATAAACAAATTTCAGTCCAAATACAGGATGTCCCAGCTAAGATGGGGCAGTTGGCAACCATAGTAGGCCCTAATTAGCCCCTTTAGAGACTGACCTCAGTCATCAGTCACATTACAACCAGTGTTGCAGTCATCTTATTTTAATCACCTCTGTCTTTGTTCTAGCTCTGTTCCATCCAACTCTCCCTGTCTCCACTTACCGCACATCCAGAAGGATCCCACTCCCGTTCAACCCATTCCTGATCTTTCCTTGTGGTTTCTCCCTGTGTCTCCTGTCTGCATCCCCAGACTGACTTCTTGGCTTCCTGACTCATCTGCACCTGCTTACTGACATTGGATCACTCCTATAACTTAGATACATGGCACGGACAGATCCCTGGTTTTGACCCCGCTTGTTCTTTGGACTACGATTTGGCTTTTCCCAATAAATGGCTTCTGGTGAACTTCCCCGAGTGTCCTGGTGTGATCGTAACACTTTAATAAATCACTTCTTATACAACTTATATTTTTCCTGGATATGCATGGAAAAATAATGATGTGCACCTTGACAACGTTTTCATGCCAATGTGCCTTGACAGTCTGATATTAAACCAACTTCCCACTGACTCTGTAATTAACCTGAGATTTAACTAATATCAGGTATCTGCTGCCCTCAGGATTCAAACTGATTTTTTGGTGTCATATGTAGAAATGGGAAAAACGCCATATCCAGGCTGCCTCAGGGTATATATTCTGGTGGCATTCAATAAAACTAATCATTCCCGTAGCAGGGTAAGCATGTGAGAAAATTAGGACACCCCATGAAATAATCCATTCTTTATTAAGAAATGTTCACATATCAATGTCCAATCATGCTTTTATGTATTTCTGATAAAGTGACTTAATTGCAATTAAACAACAAAAATTAACATTTTTTTATACATCAAAAAAAATATATGAACAAAACTGTGTATTTTAATGGCGGAAAAAGTTAGGACACCCTACCCCCTAATAACTAGTGTTGCCCCCTTTGGCTGATAATGTATAACTTCAGTGAGATGCCTTTTGTAGCCTTTTACCAGTCTCTGACATCAATACAGAATTCTTTCAGCTGTGAGATGTTTAAGGGGTTTCTTGCATGTACAGCCTGTTTCAAGTCACCCCACAGCATCTCAATGGGATTAAGATCAGGGCTCTGACTTGGCCATTACAAGACTCTCCACTTCTTTGTTTTTAGCCAGTCCTTGGTTTATTTGTTGGTATGCTTTGGGTCATTTTCATGTTGCAGTGTCCAGGTCCGTTTCAGCTTTAATTTTTTTTTACACCAGCCCACCAAGAGTGAGCCAGCACACACCCAAGCATCCAGCCCCGGACATCGAGAACCACCAACGCACTGGCAGCCCGGGGGCCTCATCCACCGCAGGGAGTGCAGAGATGTTATTTCAGGTGGGGTCTAAGACCTAACCTGACACATGCGTATAGACAAACAGATGCACACATATACAAGCATACGTTCCCACCCTCATGCACACATAAACAAATATTCACACATTCGCCCAACATGGAGACAAACAGAAATGAACCCCATACACACACTCACCAGGCATCACTACCCCCAGAAGGGCAATCCGCCACCAGACCTAGGAGATGGACTCCCTTTTTTTCTCTGGCGTGGAGACAAGAAACCACAGCAGACCCCGCAGCAGCTCAGAAGCTCACCAGCCCAGACCCCGACCGGACGGCCAGCTCTTCCTCTCACCCCCCAGCTTCACCGATGCACCGAAGGCCCCCATGCTGGGGCCGGGCCCCAGTGCACACACCAACCCACACCCTGGTGACACACCCACCAGGACCCAAGCCCCCCCAGCCCAGCCGGAACCCCAGCCAAGAGGCAGAGTGCACCCAGAACCCCAAGCCCTCCCCAGACCCACCCTGGAGCAGTATGGCCATTAGGTCAGTAACCTACGTCCGCCGGCACAGGCTCCCCCAGCAGCGCTACACGTAGCCCCCAAAAACCACCACCCAAGAGCCACCAAAGCCCCATCCAGGCCAGGACCACAGTCCATTTAATGCCTTTAATCACTATAGACTTCTAATTGCTGCTGCTAGTGGTTCAATAAAAATTGCCAATAGTAAGGGGGAGAGAGGGCATCCCTGCCTGGTGCCCCTCTTGAAACAGACGCTGGGGGATGTTTGGTCATTTTTCCTGACACATGCTGTTGGGGAACTATATAATATTTTTAACCAGTTCATGAAAGCATTTCCAAAACCAAATTTATGGAACGCTGCAAATAAAAAATTCCAGTTAACTCTATCGAATGCTTTTTCTGCATCTAGAGACAATATTGTAATTTGAAGGTTTTATTGCATGAATAGTCTATCAGATTAAGTAATCTACGTGTATTTGTTGATGAGTGCCTCCCTTTTGAAACCAGTTTGGTCAGGATGAATTATGAGAGGGGTTATCCTCTCTGATCTTTTTGAGAGAGCTTTGCAGATTATTTTAAGGTCAACGTTAATAAGGGATATTGGACGATAGCTGGTAGGCAATAAAGGGTCCTTGCCTGGTTTGAGACTAATGTTGGCAGAATTCATATTTGGTGGTAGTCTATCATTTTCCTTGGTTTCCTGCAACATTCTGTAGAATGTTGGTGCCAGAATTGTCCAGAATTCTTTATAGAAATCTGCTGGAAATCCATCTGGACCTGGAGGCTTATTATTGGGCATATTGTTCAAGGCTTCCTGGAGTTCACCTGGTGTCAGTGGAGAATCCAGTGCCGTTGCTTGATTGTCTGATAATTTCGGAAGGGTTATACTATCAAGAAACTGATCAATTTCATTTTTAGATAAGTTTATCTGTGGTATAAAGATTATAAAGATTTGTAAAAGCCCCTGAAAGTGTTGTTTATTCTTTTAAGGTCATATACCGTGTCCCCAGTTAAGTCTTTAACAGCACATATAGTTGTTTTTTCTTTATTTTTTTTTTAACTGGTTAGCTAGAAATTGACCTGATTTGTTACCATGTTCATAATTTTGCCAGCGAAGTCTTCGTGCTAAGAATTGAGTTTTTTTAATAATAACTTTTAAAGAAAGAATAAAAGAAAAAAATATAATGGGTTCTTATCTGGAGTGGCATTAATATAACCAGGGAGTGGTATTGGGGTTGCGGTAGTGAGATGCCCATCAACAGCTCGGGAGCCCTTCTGAATGAATCTGCGTCGGATTGAGAACAAAACTTTGCATTGCTCCAGGATTTCTTTGGAGAACTAGTCGTTTACGCCAACGTCCATTCCTTTCAGCTCCCTGCCGCAGCTCTTCACCTGCTGCTTCTGCTTGAAATATCCGAATTTAACTACAATAGGACGCGGTCTTCGTGCACCAGGCTTCTTGGCTTCCAGCCGATGGACTCTTTCAAAGCAGATGTTTTCCACAGTGTCCTCTGGAAGCTTCAGATGGGTCTTGATAAATGTTTTCACAGTAACTTCTGTGCCCTCTTCAGCAGATTCCGAGATGCCTGAAAACACCAGGTTATCTCTCATGCTATGGGCTTGGAGATTGATGACAGTCTCTTTTATTTTTTTATTTTCTTCATTTAGATGGGTCACATTCTCAGTTAGAGACTTAACAGCAGACAGTATTTCCACCTGTTGCTGGCTGAATTCCAAAGACTCCCTCAGGGGTTTGAATTCCTGATGTAGAATCTCTCGCGTCGAAGCTGGACAATTGCTTGTCGATTGAATCCAGGATGTCGGCAAAGTCTTTACCAGTCGGTGAAGTTGTTCCAGGGAAATCTGCTGGGCGACTTCTTTTGGATGACGGCGTCTCGCTTTTGCCTGGGGAAGATTTGGGTTCTTCTTCATGACTATAGCATCAAAGTACCAGTCAATGTATTCTTGGAGAGATTCCAAATTCCCTTCGCTGTCCTCGCTCTTCATACAGGTTGGTGTGGCCAAGTCCCTGGCATCTGATGTCACCTACAGCATTTCCGGTCTCTCCGTTGCATTTTATTTTATCATTTGTGCATTAATGTGAAGTAGGCAAGTCTGCGTTCTACCAGACTGGGAGAGGTTTGGTCTTACGATTGAATCTCTGAATGTGTTCTCTGTTAATTTCACAAAGGGTTGTGAATTAAAGGCCCAAAAACAAAGTTGTCGTCAGCATCCACTTTCCGACATTTCATAAAAAGTATTGCACCAGAACACAACGCCGGAACTGCGGAGTGGACCAGCTACACAAGCATACTCTTAGTATCAAAACACAGCAATAATGTTTTTGATTGCATATGTAACAGGTCCCAGTCATGGACTGTTATCAGACTAAATCCCTGTCAAACAGGTGAAAAGATGATGCAGCAAAACTGGCACTTCTGGCAGCTACAGCTCCGACTTACATCATTTTAGCCTGGAACTAGGCTTAAGTCTGGTCTGTGAAACCAGAGGGAAGTGTTTTTTCCCAGTTTTCTGAAAAGTAGCAGTTAATGAGGCCATCAGCGGCATGTACAGTATAAAGAGTGAAATGTTTATGAATAGCAGAATGGGGGTGGGGGGGCTGAATGCTGTCTGTTGCCTTGTAATCAACATATTATTAGAGACTCTTTTCTAGCATTCAGTTTCATTTCGGATTCAGCATTCAAATGCATGCCAGGGAAAAGGGGAAAGCTTTCCTCACACGCTCCACCTACAGTATGACGCACCCTCTTTTCACAAAACATTAGTGTCCACACCCCTGACACACTGTACGGATAAATACAGTCCATCCACGTGTAAAGTCATCTCAATGACCAAAATCCACAAGCTGCATTCCCAAGACATCAGGGTGATGAGGTCTGCTGGAAGTTCTACTCGAGAAATATCCCGACATCTGAAATCCATTGGTGCACACGCTAAAAAAGGTTAGTTGGTACCTTAGGCCGGAGCTCGAAGCTCGCCCCATCTATGATGTCATAAGCGGGAGGTGGGCGTATCCTTTATTCTGATTGGTCAAGGATTATGTCCATATGGTATCATACATGCTTATGCCACGTGTTTCTGATAAGGGTTTTGTGAGATAATGGTGGCCGTTAAACTTTAATAGAATAAAAATACATTGTGCATTTATTAATGTGTTATATTTAATTACGTTTTAAGGAATAATAAAACATATAGCAGGACGAGCGTAAGCTAGCGCATACGCGGCCAGCATGGGGGTTCCTTCGGTCCGTCCAACAGTAGACACAAGCACCCAGCGTATTTTTAAAAGAAAGCACCAAAATGTTTAAACAAGAAAAAACTTATTATTTTAAAAAAAACAAAGAAAAGCAGGCGGAACTTAAACAAGTTGAGGCATGCCCGAACGAAGCACTGTCAGAAGAGCAAACGTAGAGTGTAAAGTAGCTTTAAAAGAAGAAAGCGCACTCATTACATTTAACCAACATGTTTAAAAAAAGAAGAAAAACGTTTAGCAGTATTTACCAGTGTTAGGTTGAAGAAAGCATTTAACCAGCAAACATTTAGCCCCTGCAGTTCGCTCATGTGCGTCCGATCCGTTCAAACAGTGCGGGTGAAATGATTGTCTGTGGGGACTTGGCGCATGCGCACTCACACAGAACTCCCATTTCGAAATGGCGACGACAGCGGAGCGTCTGTTATTTCAAACAAACCCCTTAACCATTAAGTTTTTTTAAGTAACAAAGCACTTTTCTGTCAATGTGAATAATAAAGTAAAGCACTCTAAGCATTTCGAAAACAAGAATCAAGGGATAACGCGGGTACTGCTTGTAAAAAGGAGCGCATGCGCTCTGTCTCTCTTGCTATCCTGTAGCGCATGTGCGTAGAGACTATTTTCTTTAAAGAGCCGCATCGCTGTCAAATTAGGGGGCAACATGGCTAACGACGGACAAATTATTGTCAATCTCATACAGACAGAGCCCGCAAGGAGTTTGACGATGCCGACCTGCAACTTTGTACAGCTAAACCCAACATGGGCTCCACGCAAGCCGCCAAGACAGCGCAAGCCTGGTGCACTGTGTAGCATATTCTCACATAATAAATGTATCTGTATAAAACTTGAGAAATTTTGAACAGTGTGATTTGGTAGGGTGATCAGCCCATTTCTGGTAATGACAACCAATGAGATGAGAAGACCGTGCTGAAAACATATTAAAGTCCAGCCATTCTGTGAGCAATCACTCAGGACGTGACAAGCGATGGCCAGCGAACTGACACCCAGCCCTGCATCGCCTGAATGCCTCCATCAACAGACCGATTTGCTGGAACCGTCTCCATTTACTTTTGGGCTGATACGGTGCAACAAGTCACCTTGTCAACCCAGCCCTCAGCGTGCCCCATCCAGGACTCCATATACTTTTGGACAGCAAATGGACACCCCTCCACCAGAGCTTCCTCAACTCGCACCGCAGCCGGCCTCATGGGGCCTGTACGGTGCTCCATTTCTGCCACCACCGCCCCCTTCTAGCCCGACCTGGGCAGTGTGGCCAGGGTCACAACCACCTCCGCATGAGGGCGCCGATCTAATGGTCTCAGCGCGAGCCCCTGCACCGACGATGGATGAGCTCTGCGAGCGTTTTGCAGCGCTGTCATTATCTGAAGAAGATGCTGTGGATGGGAACATCACCGACTCTGTCATCAAGATAATCAAGGGGGCACTGGCCTGTATTCTGGATCAAGTAATCGAGGAGGACATGCAGGAGACCTGTGTTGGGTGCTCTGTGAATCACCCAACCCAGCGTCGGGACACCTGCCTGTACGACCCAGAACCATTTTACTTTAACAATTTTGAAAAGTTGATCAAAAAGCTGTACAGACCGTGGTTTAAATATGTCATCACGAAAGCAGTCGCAATGTTCAATCCACACCCCGTGGCTGTGAAAGTGCAGGGCGCTGTGGAGGTTGTAGTATGTGAGCTTAAAGGTGAAATAAATGTACGGGAGAAATTGCGTGAGATGAAACGCGAAGTTGGGAAAGATTGAGTGCTATAGATGGGGCAATTAATGATTTCTGGAATATGTACAAGTTTGAGCAGAGACTGGTTGGTGTGTAAACACTGAACTATGGCTGTCAAAATGTATGACTGGCAATTTTTACAAGCTTTCTAAATAAAATGAGTTGAGTCAATAAAACACTGTCATTATTGCTAGAGGTTCACGATGGATAACAAGCACTTGAAACGTGTCTATTATATGCCATCAAACCCTGGGTC
>JAODKF010000040.1:575262-591255 GCA_026779585.1 Mormyrus proboscirostris | reverse complement strand
TAGACATTTCTATGTGTCTGATGGTGTTGACAAAAATCCAGGGCTGATCCCGCAAACCTCTAATTTATATAAAAAAATTTAAACTGGGAGATTGTTCCAAAACATGGTTACATAGCCAAACCCTCATTTAACATATATGTGTACACTGGTTTTTAAAATAGATTTTTCTTTAGAAAATCAAAACCTGTTTTGTCCCTGATCTCAAGAATCACTGATCTTTGAAAATTTGTGGGTAGATCTTTAAAGAGCTGTGCATGCAAGACAACCAAAGAATATTGCAGAACTAGAAGCCTTTTGCAAGGAAGAATGGGAGGAAATCCCAAGTACGAGAATTGAAAGACTTAGCTGGCTATAAAAAGCGTTTGCAAGCTGTTATATCTGCCAGAGGAGGAGTTGCTAAGTACTGATTATGTAGGGTGCCCTAACTTTTGCAGAGTGCCACAATAATGTTTTTATTTTTTATCTTTTTTTCCAATTTATGACAAAAAGTAACTATTCATTAATGTCTGGTGAAAATATTGTGCATTTTTCCCATTTCTAACAGAGACTGTGTTTACATCTTTTCCATTAAAAAATGAACAAAATATGCTATTTATCGCATACCACTGTAGCTCAAGAGCTGTGTTAAATAAGGGGAAACCCAAAAATGTGCAGGACTCCGGCCCTCCAGGACTGGAGTTTGACACCCATGTTGCCAGGGTCTGTGTGTATAAAGCAAATACACACACACACACACACACACACACACACACACACACAGTACCCTTCAAATGTTCAAACCTTTTGTGTAATGTTCATTGCTCTTAGACTATGAACATTAAACAAAATATTTGAAGGTTTGACAGGTACTAATTGGGCTTAAACAATATGAAAATATGCTGGATACTTACATTCCATTTTTAAAGTATATGTCATGCCCAGCTCGTACGATCTTCGTGTGTGCCACACCCCCCTCATTACCTCGTGTGAATTCCTGATTGTCATCACCTGTTTCCTGTTCCTCTTGGCTTGTGCTGTGTATTTAGTCCACGTCTGAGTGAGTCTGAGGAGATGAGTCATTGTAGCGTTGGTGAATGTTCGTGGATGTCTGCCCTTGTGTGCCTAATAATCCCCAATTACCCATATCACTGGCTCTGCTCACCTGCTTCCCTGTTCGTCATCACAACAGTATAGATCTTGGAGATATGGAAAAAGTGTCACAATTCCCAATACATAACTGGTTCGCACAGTTGAAGGTGTGATCCTCCTTTCAAAAAAGTCTTTGATTATTAACCATACTTAAAAGGGAATATGTTTAGATAAAATTTAAAATTAAAAGTATGTTGAATTTCCTACCCATGTACTCTTAGCAGATCTGCAACTAGGATGTTCACCATTTGTTTATGCTTTGCATCTGTAAGTGTGCTGGTTTTGTCATACTCCATTCAGATTCCTTCACCTTTTGCATTAGCCCTGAGAACTGCATCAACCATCTATCAGAACATGGTATAATCTTCTGACATGTCAACGGCATTCAAATTCAAGAACAAAAACATATTCCCTTCTGTAAGGGAATTCTAAACATTTACAAAATCAAACAATAAGGATGTTTCCAAATTTGAAAATATTGTAAAGCTCATTGCTTCATCATAATCCATTACCTCAGACAGGCATTTTATTTTCCTTGCGGGTTCCACTATAACTGTTGAAACAGATGAATTTGATGACAGTGGAGAGGATAGAGTCCCTGCCACTACTGAGGATTAATTTCATTTGCAACCAGTTGAAAATCCAGCTGTACGAAACATCACAAAAAAGCAAATTGAAGTAGCATACATTATGACAAACAGTACGGGAGACCAGAAGTCGGGGGAAAACACGGGGTTTAATGACATGCACAGGCTGACATTATAATGACCGGACTGGGGAAACAAACCGAAATGTGGACTAAATATATTACACTGATCAGGACAACTCAAAACAGCTGATCAACACGGGGAATTCACATGAGGTTAACGAGGGGGGCGTGGCACAGGAGGATCGGCACAATCAGGGTGTGACAGAACCCCCCCCCCCCAAGGGCGCACACACTGGGCGCACCCCAGGGGAGCGGAGAGACTAAACCGGGGACACAGGACCTAGAAAAAACAAAAGCAAGAAGAAAACGTCAGACATACGCAGCAAGAGCCACACAGAACTGACACTGGGACAGGCACTCAGACAACAGCCAACAAACCACAGGAAACATCAATAGGCACAGGGGCAACAACACAGGAGATACTGGGGGAACACCACCAGGGGGAACAGAAGGGCCAGGAGTGAACTTAGGAGAAATAGGAGGACAAGGAGCAGACACAGGGGGCACAAAGGGACCGAGGACACGACGGTACCTGAGGAGACAAAAGAACAACAACTACCTCAATGAGGTACAGGGAACAGTAAGGACACACAGAACCAGCACAAGGCGGACAATTCAAACAGGCCACAAACAGGGAACGTAGACAAACACAAAGACACCAAAGACCACCCCACCAATAGTGACCAGCTGGGGACGTGGGTGCAACAGGACGGGAAGAACATACGGGAGGCACAGAGAGACTAGGCCGAAACGCAGGGGCACAAAGGGACCCACCGGAGCCGAAGGTCCGGAGGGTCGGGGAGACAGCACGGGGGTTACCAAGGGACTGGGAGGGGGAACCACAGAGGGCACACAAGGACCGGCTGGGAACAAAGGTACAGGGGGCTGAGAAGCACACAAGGGGGTCACGATGGAACTCAAGGGGAATGACGGCGAAACAGGACAGGGAGTGAACACAGGGGCCAAGGGGTCCAAGGGCAGGGGGTGATGGAGAGCAAAGGGGACCTTTGGGGAACGGGAAGCAGGGCATGCTGGGGCAGCAGGCCTCTTTGGGGCCGGAACAGGATCTATGGGTGGCAGGGTTGTAGGGAAAGGGACTAGTAGAGGTGATAAGGAGGGAGCTGTGGGGAGAGCAGTGGGCGAGGGACCCCCAGGTCGTCGGGGGGACAGCCGCGGTTGGGCCGTGGCTGGTGGACAAGGTGCCCTGGGCGAAGCCATGGCCAACCGCCTCACCGGAGCCCGGGGAAGGAGGGGGGGTTTTTTGGCGGCCACCCCGATGTCGGTGCCCCCTTCCTTTCCAGGAGACCGAGAGGCTGTAGCCTGGCCGTGAATGGCCGCGATGTGGTGCCGGCGGTCAGGGGGATCCCTTAGAGGGGTCCACCGCCTTGGTCAGGGTAATCCCCAAGGGGTCCCACTCTAGCTCCTCCTCCGACTCCAGGGTGGAGGAAGGAGCAGGGCTCAGTTCGTCCGGGAGCAGGGACCCGGGGGGACTGAGGCCGCGGGAGCAGGGACCAGCAGGGGGCGCCTCCTCCTCTGGAGGGGCCAGTTCCGACCGCAACCGGAGCAGCACAGGGTCCTTCTTTATCTCCGGTTGCACCAGCCAGTACAGGCTTTCATCAACCAGACCGAGGTGCAGCTCCTCGGTCACGGTCGACGTCTTGTTCCGGAGTCTGGTCATTCTGTCACGAGATCAGGCACACGGAGCACTGACAAACAGCATGGGAGACCAGAAGTCGGGGGGAAAACACAGGGTTTAATGAAACGCACAGGCTGACATCACAATGACTGGGGAAACAAACCGAAACGTGGACTAAATACATTACACTGATCAGGACAATTCAAAACAGCTGATCAACACAGGGAATCCACATGAGGTTAACGAGGGGGGCGTGGCACAGGAGGATCGCACGATCAGGGTGTGACATGGAGATGCAGATATTTATCATTGTATAATGATGGATGAGTACATAACTGTGGCAGAATGAAGAAAGCTAAATGAGAGAGATGCTTAAGTTTAGGTGATTTCTACAATGCAATATGAATATAGTTAGAAAGAACAGAGGCATGCTTTTTAAAAATCATTTTATAAATTCTTAAACAATTGCTGTAGATAATGCACTTTAATATTGTTTAAGTCTAGTTATTAGTCAAGTCTTGCTATAGCTGTCCAGTTAAGACCCTGAAAGCTCATCAAAGATATCATCATCCACCTCTGTTCCTGACTCTTCGGTCAGAGTGATCTGATTGAAATTATATGTCCGAGAATGAACTTTTTAGAATAAAAAGTACTATGTAACAGGGTTGGGGCCATTCCGGAATGCACTCATCAATTCCAATCCAAATCAGGAAATTGAACTGGAGTTCGGACTAGAAAAAAAACTATGGGGAACAAAATTGAAACAATGTGAATTTCAGGGATATTTAAATTCCAACTCTAGTTCCATTTCCTGATTTGGATTGGAATTGATGGGTGCATTCTGGGTTGGCCCCAGCCCTGCTGTGTAATAAGCTGCTATATAAATTAGGGAAGGAATACTGGACTTCAAAATTATGCATATGCATAACCAGCCTTCTTGAAGAAATGCATTGAAAGTTTCGGACTGTGGATTTTTTTTTGTATTTCTGCACTTCGGCATACAGGTACTCTACTTTAGCCAGCATTTTCTGTGTGCATGAACATAAAGTTTTCTAAAAAAAAAAAAAAGAAAAAAATGTCTGAAAGAAGAACACCAAAAATTCAGCTCTCTTCAATTTGCTGTGTAGTTTACGAACATGTGACTTTAGTTTCATCATTGCAGCTAACAGGAATCCCTGCTAAATATGCATGGTAACTTTTGCTTCTGAACTAGCCTGAGGTGTGATTCCCGAAACCTTTTTGACACTATGTTGTTTGTATGTTCTACCTTATGTTGTCTCTTAATGCTCTGATGTGTTTCCCAAAACATTCTTAGTTAAATATATTTTCTGTAAGATATTGGGATAAGGTTGGTCCGAGCCTCTCTTTGCTGTCTCTTATCGCTTTGTCGGCTCTAACTGCTCATTTAAAATAAGACTAATGTCATTAAGGGTACAGTTTCATAACCAAACATCACTTTAAAATTACATCCATTTCATATAATGATATTGTCTGATACACCACTACAATCTTTGCTAGGCTTCATTCTTGTGCTCAAAATGCACAATGAATTGGCCTCAGTAACGCTCTTGTTCGTAATAAAAGATAAGGAACACCTTGTTGATTATGTATTTATTCATTAACTGGGAAGAAATGAGGGGGGGTGTTCTGCTGATATTAGGGTGGACACTTTCCGACACCCCTGGAATACACACACCTTTCTAAATGTGCCAAATTCACAGTAAGCTCCGCCCACAGCCCTCATCTTCTCAGCTCTCCCTCCATATGTCGTTCGCACTGCCTCCACGTTCAGACACTTCCCACGACTCATCATATGCGCCACTCATCACATCCGTCTCCCAGAATTGAATAGCCACCAGCAAGAAACCTCGAGAGCTCTGCTCATTGCTTATTGTTGTTATCAAAACTTTACTGCATGAGGTTGGTAAGAATCAACACTGTGGGTACATTTACATATTTGTCTAATATATTTTCCACAAAAAGCACCCTGGAATACTCCTTAATAGTCAATATAGAAGCACATAGCACATTCAGTTGTTAAGACAGTAACCAAACTTTTCTTTTGGCTACTGGGCCATTGCTCATTTATATATCAATGACATGTGACTTGTGGGTCTAGTACAGATACGGAGTCTCCAGTTAATGAAAGGTAAGCCTACCATTACCTTCTACCCCTGAGGTACTGACTTTTTGACAGAAATCAGTAGACAATACCTTGTACATATTGGGGATTAAGGTGAGGAGATGTGCCCCCCTCTGTTCCCTTTATCATTGGGCACCCCTGGTTGCAGCTTAAAACCAATTCCTCTGCAGGTGTGAAATCCTCAGGTAGAGGGCCCCAACCAGTAGCAGTGGCATCAGTCTTATTTTTGGATAGCTGGAGTGATACATATTTATCACATATACATATTCTACTATGGAGCCATGCTGTTGTAACATGCACAGAATGCAGTTCAGCATTGTAATTGTTAATTGTAATCAAAAGATTTGCTCACTAACCAATATACTTTTGTCTAATATTGCCAGTGCCAGCAGTGAAACTTGCCAGTGCTTATTAGCAAGATAATGTTACATTGTTTTTTATTCTGTGGAAAACAAAATATCTGCTGGCCAGATTTAATAATAATAATAAACATGTCACGGGTCCTATAAGTAAAATATAAATAAATGGTTGTCTCCTATTTTGATACTCCCAAAAACTACCAAATAACTAACACAATGACTTGTTTATCCTCCATTGTATTGGGGGAGTGGTGTAGTTTCATATGAAATTGTGTTTAACCTACAAGCTTTTTACATCTTCCATGCTTATTTAGCATAAAGTCCCAGTTTCTGCTGTACGGTGTGAAAGCTGCACATGGCAGTGGTCAGGAGCTATAAAAATTCTAAGTTGAGATGGCCCAGAAACTTCTTCATTTTGACTTGCTGATG
Organism: Mormyrus proboscirostris; assembly: GCA_026779585.1. Taxonomy (NCBI): domain Eukaryota; kingdom Metazoa; phylum Chordata; class Actinopteri; order Osteoglossiformes; family Mormyridae; genus Mormyrus; species Mormyrus proboscirostris. The sequence continues at coordinate 584,851 of JAODKF010000040.1, read as the reverse complement.
TTCAGCTGCAGGTTGTTCTCTCTGCACGACATTACATAGTCGTGACCTGGTCCTTTATACTTCACTTATCTCCATTGCTGGTACATCCTAGAATGGAGGAGTCATCAGAGAACTTCTGCAGATGGCAAAAACTGTTGATATACTGGAAGTCCAATGTGTACGGAGTAAACAGGAAGGGGGATAAAATGGTTCCCTGTGGTTCCCTAGTGTTGGTCACCACCATCTTCAACACAATCCCGGAGCAGCTGGGTTTGAAGCAGTCAGAAAAAGGATGAGTACTGTATCTTTAAGTCACAGCATTTATTTAAACCAGAGTATGTGGAAGAAAGGCACAAGGAAAGGAGGTGGAAATTGAACCTCCATTACTGCAGGTGACACAATTACTTCACGTCTAAATAGTGATAGAAAACAAACATACTTGACCATTGAAAGCATTAAGGAAATATTAAGCAAGCAGGTGGCCAAACACTGGATTACAAACACTCCCAGACTGTCTCCTAATACTTAGCTTTTAATGTGAAAGTTTTCCATTGCTTTCACTCATCTGAGGGATGCAGCAGACATCTGTTTCTCATTGGGGCTCATTCCTGCCCAGTAGGGGGTGCTGTTGAGGCACAGAATCTGGATTCCAAAAAGTCATGTGACTGTGTCACTTCAAAACTACATTATGATATAAGAAATCTGCTTGTAGGGACCTGTTTTAGCAAAACAAAGATGTATTGAACAGCAAAATAATATAATGTAATACAGTGTAGAAATACACTGGGTACTGAAAGGTTGCTCAAATACAAATTAACACAATTCTTTACTCCCCATCATACCCCAAATGACACTCCCCAACTAAGCACTGTATATAGGTGTGGTAAGAATGGACTTTAACGATCTTGAGACAGGGATGAAGCAGGGCAGAAGTGAGATTCCATACGAGATCAAATGCTAACTCAGTTACTTCTCTGGCCACTATAAATTCAGTTACTTCCTTAGAACCACCCATTCTGTCCCTGACTTCCCAGATTATCATAAATTGCTAAAACTATCTGTATTCAAATGATCAATAAAGAACATTGGGGCATCTTTTCTATTTTTCTTTACAATGGTATTTTGCACATGAACTATTTATTTGCTCAGCAGACACATAAGCAGTGTTACAGGATCTGCTTGTGTCACTTTCTGCAACCTGTTTATCCAGCTGGATCTCAGCAGCAGCTGAATTTATAAGAGTCTGTAGCCACTTACAACTGAATTGGCATCCCTGGGGTTAGAGTTGGTTTGCTGTTAGCACATTTTGTCCTGGGACAAACAAGGTATGGGACACCAAAACATGAGAGGGTTCTTTTTATGGTCTGTTTGCCTGCCCACCTATGGAGCAGGAGGTGCAGAGGAACTCTGGGAGAGATGTTATGAGAGATGGGAAATCAGCACGACTGAAAAAAATAGCCATGAAGTGACAGTGGGGGCCACCCAAGACTCCTGATGTCCTGTGATCATAGCACTCCACAGGGCACCTCAGAGAGTCACCCACATACAACAATTAAGCAGGGCCTTCTGGGTAAGAGCTGACCCACCCTCTGCTTAGATTAGAGAGACCCAGCACATCAGACTAACAGGCCCCTGAAATCACAGTGTGATAATCAGAATCTGCCATTCCTCAGAGTAGAGCACTGCTGCAGCTATATTTGTGATATGGTTCATCTTTATAGTAATAACTGTAATAACCTTGTGGAAGTAGAACCACAGTTTCCATCCATCAGTTTTCCACAGCTTATCTGGGTCCAGGGCATGGCGGTTTGAGCAGAGATGCTCAGACCATCCTCTCCCCAGCCACATCTAAGGCTGAACCCAGACTCACTGCAAAGAAAGCTTATTTCCTTGACTGACTGTCCTGCAGGAACGTACATGATGGACGGATGGGAGGAGTGGAGGGTCATGTGACTGGCAGCTCTTTCCATGGAGGACATCGAAGAAATCTAGCAATTCGGAACCATGATTACAGGTCTTATGCTGATTGGATTAGGCATTGCCCTGGTTTATCAAAGATTGAAGAAAACGGTGACAGCTGCTCAAAGCCCCACTAGGCTGGCCGGGATGATTGACGGAGTTGGCAGAGCTGTTGGCACTCAGACTGTGACTATAGATCACAAATTGAATAACATCACTGTGACTGTCGATCGCAAATTGGATAACATCACTGTGACTATCGATCGCAAATTGGATCACATCACAGAGAAGCTTGCAGATTTGCAAAGGATTTTGGATGGCGGAGACCAGCGTGGACATTAGAAGCGCTGTGAAATTACAGCTTCTCACCCAAAAACCCAAACAACCCTATTCTATTTGCTTTTGGCTCCCCCCTAATCAGCACTGGCCTTGTCCAAGGCTGCTGCCGAATTTAATAACTCCCCCGGAAGAACAAGGCAGTGAAACTCTCTTGCATTCCTCTCCCCCGATCCCAAGGATACCTGGATACACACACACACGCACTCACCTCACCTTCGCCGCTTCATACCCCCAGTGTGAACAGGCGGGTCTGTGACCTGCGCTGGATTTGGCTGCAGGACCGGATGGCTGTTTGTCTATGTTGGACTACCTCCACCTCCCCATTTCCCTCCCCTGTTGCTTTTTATGTTGTTGGTGTACTGACCATGTGCTTATGCTGCTGAGGTGTATTTTTCGGTTCCTACAATGTACTCCCTACTGGAGTACAGTCTGGGGGTCTTTTATTCTCCTCCTCTCTCCTCATGTAATTCTGTTTCTCTTTGTTCTTTCTATATCTCCTGTCTTCCTGACCTGTCTTCCCCACTGTAATGTTTGTATATGTATGGTCGGGTTGATCAGGATACAATTCACTTCACTTCACTGCATGTTGTACCTGTACAACTATGAATGTGACAAATAAAGCAATCTTGAATCTTGAATCTCTTTCTGTCACTACCCAGAGCTTGTGACCTTAGGTAAGGTTTCAAACATAGATTGACCTGTAAATCGAGAGCTTCACCTTTTGACTCGGCTCTCTCTTACTATGACAAGCCAGTACAATGTCCACATAACTGCTGATGCTGCACCAATCTGCCTGTCCGTTTCTTGCTCCATTCTTCCCTCACTTGTGAACAAATGCCGACACATTTGAACTCCCCCATTTGAGCTAGTAGCTTATCCCCAACCTACAGGGAGCAATCCACCCTTTTCCAGTTGAGAACCATGGCCTCAGACTTAGAGGTGCTGATCCTCCTCCTGGCTGCTTGAAACTTAGCTGCAGTACATGCCTGAGGTAAAATCTCAATGAACACAAAGATGTGATTCTGAGGTCACCCACCCTGTGTCAGGGTCAGCAGTTCAGTCTTCATATTTAAGTTCCTGTCTGACTTCAATTCCCTAGTGGTTCACTGTTGTTGTTTCGCTGTTTGCTATGTATGTTCTGCCTGCCTGCCCCATTTGTAATTAGTCTTTGTTTATCGCCTTTTGACAACTCATGGTCCTTTTTGTTTTTTTTTTCTGTTTTTGCTCAATAAACCCCTTCTGTTCCTGTGAGCCACAAGTGGGTCGTCCACATTTATGTTCAGCCTGTATCATACCTCGCCATCAACCGAAATCTTTCCAGATCCATGACAATCTAGAAGTTCCATTACAATTATGAATAGAATCGGTAACAAAGGCCAGTCCTGGCAGGATCCCACACCCACTCGGAATGAGTCTGACTTACTGTCGGTAATGCGAACCAAGCCCTTACTCCAGTTATACAGGTACTAAATAACTTGTAACAGCCAGCTAGGCACTCCATGTTTCCAAAGCACCTACCAGTGGATCCCCCAAAGAACATGACTGTATGCCTTTTCCATGTCCACAAAACACTTGTAGACTGGTAATGTAAATTCCTATAAACCCTCTAATATCCTTGTAAGGGAAAAGTGTTTGTCCAGTGTTCCACAACCAGGGAAGAACCCACATAGTTCCTCCTGGATCCAAATTTCAACCAACAAATGGACCCTCCTCTCCATTGCCCCGGGATAGACCTTCCCAAGGAGGCTGAGTAGTGTGATCCCCCTGAAGTTGGAACACATTCCTTTCTTAAAGACTGGGACCCCCACTCCTGTCTGCTAATCCAAAGGCACTGTCCCTGACCTCTGCGCAGTGTAGAAGAGGAGTGCCAGCCCAACAACATTTAGAGCCTTTAGAAACTCAGGGAGGATCTCATCCACCCCCAAGACACTCTCACTGAAGAGTTTTTTGACTGCTTCAGTGACCTCAGCCCTAAGGATGGGCAAGTCTTCCAACTCTACTTCATCTAAGGAAGGTGTGTCAGTGAGATTTTGGGGGTCCTCAAAGTACTCCTCCTACTGCCAAACTATATCCCCGGTTGAGGTCAACAGCAATTCTTCCCTGCTGTAAACAGCATGGACAAAGTCCTGTTCCTCTCTCCTGAGTTATTTGACAGTTTACCAGTTGAAAATCTTTGAGGGCAGCCATTTTCTATGGCCTCAACAAATTCCTCCCACACCAGTTTTTTCTTCCACAACTGCCAAAGCCGCATTCCAGTTTGCCAGTATCTGTCATCTGCTTCTGAAATTCCACAATCTAACCAAGCCTGGAAGTATGGCTGCACGATATGAGGAAAAACTGCAATGTGTTGTATGATAAATCTGGTGATAATGTGATTACACTGAATGATGTAATTAATCAAATATTAGGGTTGCGCCCTATCACCAGTTGGACATGCTGCTAACAGACAATAAAAGACATTGTTAGCTGCATGTTTATTAAAACAAAAAACAAAAATTACATTCAATAATTACAAAAATAAAACAAATGTTTTGTGAAAAATGCCACACTGCAAAGTATTAGATTTTGTACAAAGTTGTTTCCAGAAATAGTATAAATCTAAACAAATGTTAGAGCTACCTCCCCAGACCTGCAAATTCTCGAGAATCTGAAAATATCTTCAAAAATAAGCAAATATAAAAGTAAACATCATATCAGACAGTGAGAATGGATGCCAACAGCTCTCTGCATATTCCTGCAGCAAGATCAATGTGTGAGTCATTTTTAAGCATGTTATCTGGGAAACAAAAAAAAAACAGAAGCAGGACAGAAAGACAAAGTGCAAAGTAGCCTGATTGAAGTTGCCGTTACATTAACCAAGATAGCATTTGTAAGCATTTGTGTTCTTTTGGCTGTCTATTGACTGTAGCATCTATTTAAATGCCTACTATATATACAAGGGAAATGTTGATTTACATTTGCCCCAGCATACATTTGAAATCAGTACATTTATGAAATCACACAGCAGCAAAACACAATACTACCATGTTTTGGGAGTTGTCACCATGACAGGCAACAGCAACCATATGGCCACAACTCTACACAGCCACCTGAGTAATGGAGGCATGGAACATTGCTTATTCCAGTGTAATGTCTCTAACCTCCTTTGGAGTAAGATAAGTTTGCCAGTAGTGTAAGATCTCTCAGACATGGACCTCTGCTAGACGCTCCCAGCACACCCTCACTCTGCATTTGTCTGGTGTATCTGACATTTTCCCCCTCCATCTAATCCAACTCACTACCAGGTGGTGATCAGCTGACAGCTCAGATCCTCTCTTCACCAAGTGTGAAATACATATAGCCTAGAGTATCCTGGTGCCAGGTGCACTTATGAACACCCTTTTGCTTGAACATGGTGTTTGTTATGGACAAAGTGTGGTTAACACAGAAGTTCAATAACAGTGCACTGTTCAGGTTCAGATCGGACAGGCCATTCCTCCCAATTACCCCCTTTCATGTCGTTACCTACATGAGTTGAAGTCCCTCAGTAGAACAATGGAGTCCCCAGAAGGGGTGCCTTCTAGCACACCATCCAAGGTCTCCAAGAAGGATACTCTGAACTGGTGTTTCGAACATAAGCACTGACAGTCAGAGCCTGTCCTCCAACAAAAAGTCAAAGGGAGGAGACCCTCTCATTGCCTGGGGTAAACTCCATTGTACAAGCATAAAACCGGGAGGCTATGAGTAAACCCACACCTGCCTGACACCTCTCACCCAGGGCAACTCCAGAGAAGAACAGAGTCCAGCCCCTCTCCAGAAAGCTGGTTCTAGAGCGTGAGCTGTGCATTGAGGAGAGATATGACTATGACTAGATGGTATCTTTCTACCTCCCTCAGTAGCTCAGGATGCTTTTTTCCCAGGCCACATTGTAGGAAAAAAGGCCTAGGCCCGGTTTGGTGGTGGGTTAGTGATGGTCTGGGGAGGCATATCCATGGAGGGACGCACAAACATCTACAGGCTAGACGACGGCACCTTGACTGCCATTAGGTATCGGGATGAAATTCTTGGACCCATTGTCAGACCCTACACTGGTGCAGTGGGTCCTGGGTTCCTCCTGGTGCATGACAATGCCCGGCCTCATGTGGCGAGAGTATACAGGCAGTTCCTGGAGGATGAAGGAATTGATACTATTGACTGGCCACCACACTCGCCTGACCTAAATCCAATAGAACATTACGTTACAGTCCATCCAAGGCCGCCAGGTTGCACTTCAGACTGTACAGGAGCTCAGTGATGCCCTGGTCCAGATCTGGGAGGAGATGCCCCAAGACAACATCCCTCGTTGTTATGCCCAGATGTTGTCAGACATGCATACAAGCATGTGGGGGCTATACAGACTGATGAGTACAGTTTTGAGTTTCTGCAATGAAATTTTGGCAAAATGGACTAGCCTGCCGCATAATTTTTTTCACTTTGATTTTCAGGGTGTCTTTGAATTCAGCCCTCTGTTGGTTGATAATTTTCATTTCCTTCAAGCATTATGGCATCCTTTCGTTCCTAACACATTTTCCAGTCCATATCAGTATAGATATCCAGCAGGATTTTTTTCCCATTGAGATCTGATGTGTTTTCAAAGTGTTCCTTTAGTTTTTTTAAGCAATATATATATATATATATATATATATTTATTATGTAATATACTAACATACTTATTTGTCTTGTGGTGTTGTTTACTTTTTTTTACCTGTGAAATTGAGTGCACAGGACACTTTTGAAGAGCCTGGTAAAATGAGCAGTTTGTGGGTAACCAATTTCCCTAGATGCATTATTCTGTTTACAGATATAGGGGTCAATTTTCCCATGTGCTTCAGTAAAAAAAAAAAAAAAAAAACACACATAGGTGTGGGTGTTTTTCGATTAAGTGTATTCTCCTGTTATATTAATTGTGGTACTTAGCTGCACATAGGCTAGATACGTAGCTAGGATTTAGGGTTAGGGTGTGTCGCATATAAATGATCCTTATGCGCATTCTGCCACTGACTTAAGCCTGTTACTACACGCACGTGGACATGCACGTATGCATACTGTATGAGTGATTGATGTCAGTGTACTTCATCTGCGGTTCAATGACTTAATCCTGGTTACTACACGCACATGGACATATGCATATGCATATGAAATAATTGATGTCAATGTATTTCATCTGCGGTTGAATATTTGCATCACAAAGATTTTATGTCCACATAGTCACTGACTGGAATATTGTCCTTTCTTCCTCCCCTATACATTCAGCATGACCATCATTACTCACCCAATATTAAAAAATACTATTACATACAGATCACTTGCATGGCTGCCCAACACAGTTCATGGTGTTTCCCACCTCTGACCACTCTCAGTAGGTACTCACCACAGCTGACCATGAGCACCTCACAAGCCTTGCCATGTTGGAGATGCTTGTTCTCATTTTTCTATGTCAGGTGATCTGTGATACATTGTACCTCATTTCAAATGTGGAGGCTAAATGGTCAGGGTCCGTTCACGACTCCAGATTTTTCTTTAGGAGACAATAAGTTGTTATTTCAACATAATAAGTCATTATAACAAGATAGTAAGTCGTTAAAACAAGATAATATCTCGTTATTTCGACATAATAAGTTGTTATAATGAGATAGTAAATCGTTAAAACGAGATGGTAAGTCGTTATTTCAACATAATAAGTCATGCAAACTCCACACACATGTAACCCAGGCGGAGACTCGAACCCGGGCCCCAGAGGTGCGAAGAAAGAGTACTAGCCACTGCACCACCATGCCACCCCTTATAGCTCGAGAGTAAGTTGTTATTTCAAAATATTAAGTCGTTAAAATGAGCAACTAAGTCGTTATAACAAGATAATAAGTCCTTAAACCGAGATAATATCTCATTATTTCGACATCATAAATTATTATTTCCATATCTGTACAGTACTGTCTGACATTCCCCTATTAGCCATTTTGAGTGTATCGCGGATGTAAACACATTTGGTTAACAAACTTGATATTTTGTATTCAGTGTTTTTTTTCTCCACAAAAATGTAATGTTTTATGTAATCCTTAATATGCAATTTTCATTACATAACACACTAGTCATTTATAGGTGTTTAAGAAAGGAAAAGAGTCAAGAATACCACAAAAATGTCATTGGACATAACTTTATTGGCCATATATTTTATTTTAAATAAGTGGCAAGCAGAATACAGGCTCAGTATACAATGAGTTTACACAGCTCCTTCCAGACGTCATGTGAAACGTTAGAAACCATACTTGCAAATGTTTAACTTAAACTATAGTTGAGGATTGGTTTGTCAGGGCACAGCACACAGTGACAGCCTTATCCAGCACTGTGGTTTATAATCCATACACGCCAATATACGCATACGTGCACTGATAAACGTGTCATTACAGTGTTGCTGTTTACTTTTGTCTTTAAAAAGCATTCACTCTTTAACGCTAGTTTAACACCAACAGATTAACCCTGTTTCTGGTACCCTCCATAGTGAAGCTAGCTTACTAGCGTAGGTTAACCAATGTGAAAATACCAACTTTATAACACAAAAAGATTGCAAAAATAAAAAATCAGTAATATTACTTAAACAAAAACATCTTATGAAAATGCTGAGAGCAAACACACATTTAAGGAGATATAGTGCTGAAAGTGATCTCCTTCCATCAAATTACTGCAACGCAGGCCAGCGGACGCCTCTTCGTTACCTCTTCTACTTGCTGTCCATAAACTCTTTTCCAAGTGGGAACCTGAAAAAACCTCATGTTGTGGCCCACCTTTCTGCCATTTCTACCATGTGACTTAGTATGACAGCCTTTTACACAGCACGAGTGTTCCATCTCACAAAAGATAATGCCAGACGTGAATGCTCGCTCTTGAGTTGTACACTTCCACAATGGCGATTCGACTCACAATACACTGCGGCTATAGTGAGTGTGACGTCATCTGTCAAAGGCCGATTGCTCTGATACTCGGGAGGCATTGGCATGGATCTTAGATGTACTGTAGGTTTGTACTTCTATTTAGGTTTTCAACAAAAAGAGATTCTTGAAGTTCTTAGCCATCACTATGGAATAATAATGAACTCTTCAAAAACTACTTAGAAAAAATCGGCTTTGTCAGAGGAAAAACTTTACTGACTTGTTATACAGTCAGGTCCATAAATATTGGGACATCGACACAATGCTAACATTTTTGGCTCTATACACCATCACAATGGATATCAAATGAAACGAACAAGATGTGCTTTAACTGCAGACTGTCAGCTTTTATTTGAGGGTATTTACAT
>JAODKF010000040.1:547781-566018 GCA_026779585.1 Mormyrus proboscirostris | reverse complement strand
CGTTAGGGTTAGGGCTATGAATTAGCACTACGGTAGGATGTTTTGATAAAGTAGGACGTTTTGTCAGAACACCGGCTCGCACAATAAATTGAGTTTTGAGCTCAATGAAAGCTGTGCTTTCTGAACATATGACCGGTCTCTTCTGACTGAAACGAGTTTAGCTTATGCCTCCTATTCAGGTGATTCATTTATCAAACTTAATCGTGAAGAAAAATGCGTATGGACCATTTTTCGAATTTCCCCTTGGAAATATGGAAACTATCTAAATCTGCGTACGTGCAAAAACCTGTGATCTTGCCCAGTTGGTGCGCACAGACAGCGATAAATGATCAAGGCAAATGAGCTACATGTTCATAGAATGTGCAAATCAAGCGTTTCTGTTTGCACAGTAGGACGATAGCGACAGTAAGCAAAAACAAAAAATCCACGACAAAATGTTACATTTAGGGACCTAAGGACATTTCACAAACATGGACATTTCATAACATAATTCTAGCACTTTAATTTTATTTTGCAGCTTTCGGATTATATGTACAACTGCATTTCGTAGTCAAAGTACTTGTACTTTTTATAATGATAAAACTAAAAATGAAACTAAAAATGAACGAATCAAGTTGACCCAGACAATTGAGCTACTGTATTTGTCAATGTCATTTACCCATCACAAATTACGAATTAATAGAATGAAATGGCTTTCGATTGACAAAAGAGGCTGTATGCAGTGCAATAAACGTTCGTCTGATATGCTCTTACTGCAATGTCAGTGCTGTCGACTGCCCCGATTACATTAGGAAAACTAGCAAAATGTAGTTTCTAGGTTTGCCTGTTCACCCACAGAATAGGGAAAGAAACATTTAATTCAAAACAAAGTACAAGGACATTACACATGGTGCAAACATTAAACAAGTAAAAAGAAAAGAATTATCATGCTGACACTGACAGAACCATTCCATTATGTTACAGTAAGAATGATCTTTGCCAGCTTTGAGAAGATTCGTGTAATGTTGGTTGAAATTCTGGGAGCTTTCCCTGTTAGCTGGAATGGTGGGTCTAAAAGGCAGCACACACCTACTGGGACTTTGTCATGTTGCCTGTTTGTATATAGTATAATATATAATATATATAATATTGTTTAGTGTCCCATTCTTTTAATAATCACTCTCAAGTTGGTTTCACTGATCTCCATGCAATATGACCATTGTATTTAAATTCTTTAATTGCCCGCTGCCACCCACCCAACATCAAACAGTCTCCTGTGGCCATTGCTTGGGACAGGGGGTTCTGGTGGGGCTTGGGGGAGGGGAGGCAGTATTATCTAGGCTGTGGAAGCAAGACTGTCTCAAAAAGAAAGAGTGAGTTACATATCTGTAGAAATGTAACTGCAAAGCAGTAATTATCTGTTTTCAAAATTGCCTTTTGCTTCTTAATGCTGGCAATCTTGTGAAAGTAATACCTGGAGGTCATTAAGTAGTCCTGTAGTACCTGAGACCGGTCTTGGTCTCCTCTCAGAATCAATTTCATTTTGACCCTGTCTTGTCTCGATCTCGGAAATAAAGTACTCAATGTTTTATTTTAAGACCAGTCAATATTTATCACAATGGCTTAGTATTCATAGGTTTAACCCTAGAACCCAACTAACATAAGATGCATTGATTTTTTTGCACACATTAACCTCAGGCTCATAACCTGGATAGGTATAATGCACAGACATGAATCACATGCATCTTTGCAATTGAAAGAACTTGCTTGATCCAGTTGTCCAAGTTGCTTTGTGTGCTAAAATATTCCATGCGTAATAAGGCATATATTTTAAACCACCTCTAATATTCCATAAAAGGTCGATATCAATTATATTAGACAGAAAACAAAGTGCATTTTCACCTCTGTAATGATCCACACACTACCTTGCTGGGAAAAAATATTGGTAACACTTGACTTAAAGTAGTCATTATATTGCATTATGCATACCTAATTATATACATTGCATTATGTATATTGCATCATTCATTAATAAAGTATTATAAACACGGCTTTATTCATAAAAAGCACAACACATTATAGACATGTTTTATGCATTACGAATGCTTTATGAAAATCATCTATAATGCGCTATGAATCTTCATAATGCAACACAAAGCATATTTAATTGTAATACTGACCATTATTATGCATTATGACTGTGGGCCCTGCATGGGCTTACGCATAGGGGGCCCGCATGGGATTAGTGTGGGTTTGCCCTGCCCACAATGGCCCACAGTAAACTTACACTTGCCCGTGGTGGACCCACACAGGCATGTTGGCTGGGTACTATAATTTGCAAACTATGCAAAGATACCATTCTTGCAAGAGGTAGCAACTAGATATGCCGATCCAGACCAATTTGACAGATCAGGTATCGACCATACGTGACACGTCCACATCCAGTAATAATTTAGTTTTTGACAGTATCTAAAAAGATGACTCCTATTTCGTATTAAATGTTTTTGTACAATCAATTGCACGACAGATGTGTGTTTTGCGGCATTCAAGCTGTGCGATAACTCTGCCACTTGGGTATTTTGCTATTCAGTGGGTGTGAGCGCCTGCTGTGACATCATGCGTAAATGCTTTGCAGTACAAGAAGCTTAAGAACATCAAATAAGAAGGTGACAATTTGGGAGTATTTTACACTTTTAACAGCAACTAGTAGGACAGGGATTTGCAGTCTTTATAAAAAAGTTTTGAGAAGTGGGAGTAGCATTTAGTGGAAAATCATACTAAATAAAGTGCATACAATTGTGCAAAACAATGCTAGTAACATGAAAAATCAATGGATGATTTGGGAGTCACTAGCTTGGGCTGTTTTGCACACTCGCTACAGCTTGTGATACATGAGGGGCCGCTGTCTCAATGAAGTGTAATTGACGTTGTTGCCAGTGGGAGGAATATTGTGGGGCATTTTAAGCATTCACGTATCCTCACTTGGAAGATATTCATATTAAATTGTAAATTGTGTCAAAAACACTTAAAACAAGATGTACAACCAAGGTGGAACAGTAATTGAAGACATTTTGGCATTTGGTTTTTTTCATCTGTATATACCAGTTTAAAAGTATTAATGTATAAGTATTATGTTATATTAAAATATTGAAGTAAACAGTGTTTGTATTGCAGTCGGTATCGGTATTGACATTGTGTATTGGAATTGGATCGGAACTGAAAAAATGTGGATTGACCTGTCTCTAGTAGCAACACTACAAATTTTATTTATCTATTCTCTGTTGTGTGCATAGTTACTGACCAAAGTAATACATGTTCATTTGTACTCAACTTTTGAGACTTGAGTATTTAAAAAAAAAATAATGATTTTTTAAAATATGTGCATATAGTAATAATAATTATATGAATAATAATAATAATAATAATAGTAATATAATAATAGTAATATCATAATAATTAAGTTCATTACTATAATGCTACAAGCAGTGTTATTGTAAAGAGAGAATCGTTGATTAAATGCTGAATTGGTTATTGACATTACTACATACTGAAAAATATCACTAAGACAGAGACTACTCTTTTAGAATGGAAATTCTGCCTTTATTGACCCCTCCCTGCCAGCACAAACTAGTAGTGGGATTTCCCGGTCAGGGTCAGAGGGGGCTACAGCCTGTGCCAGCCAGCAGACGATATACAAGGGTGGGGTGTTCACCTTGGGTAGCATCCATATTTATCATATTCAATTATGCATCCTATTTTAGCTATGCAAGAAAAGTACATTTCATGCATTTGACAAAAATGTAATTCTACAATAAGCTACCATACTTTGCTTCATAATCTTCAGTTTCTGGAGTGGTGTGTGGCTCAGTGGGTGACACTACATCTGTCATCGGAAGCTTGCTGGTTTAAGCCCTGTGGTTTGTCACTGTTGGGCCCCTGTGCAAGGCCCTCAACTGTCAATTGCTCCAGGGGCTGCCTAGCCCTGCTTTCCTAGATTCATAATGCTCTAGATAAGTGTCAGCTAAGTAAATGTAGTATACATAACACCTTAGCACTCTTCTGTAAATAAACAACCTTGAAGCTCATATACTGTGGGCCTAAAGATGGCTGGAATCCATTTGTGTCTCAGGATGGACGGGACCAGTATGAGCTGGCAGCAACATCAGAGCAGGCAGGCAAAAAGAAGTCCAAAGCAAAGAAGAAAGAGAAGGATATGGATGAGCTAAAGAAGGAAGTTGACTTGGTGAGTTATTGGTACTTGACTTGGTTGTGAAAGTTGTCATTTATGCAGTGCTTGTGTGTGTCCGATTCTATGTATATGTTTATTTTGTAGGATGACCATAAGCTTACGCTGGATGAACTTCAACGCAAATACAGTACAGATCTAAACAGGGTGAGTTTCTCACTGAAGTTCTCAAACAGTAGTATGTGTATATATATATAACAAATTCAGGAGTTTTTTTATTGTTGTTTTTAATAGGTGTCCTTTTTATTCAGGGCAATTAAAGATAGCAACCATTCATCTGAGTTAGGCGCTATTGTCAGGCTTGTTCTGTATACATGATTTCCTTCCTTATCAACACACAATAGCTCTCTGTTCCAATTCTTCATGTAAATGCAGCTTTTATTGGGCACCAGATCAAACAGAATTGTACGGTCTTGTCTTCCAATCAGTAAACTTTTGTGCAATTTCATACCATTGAATTAACCATAAACACTAGCTGCAGTATTATACACTCTACTGAAGCAGACAGGGGTTGTAGTTCATAGTTAATGTTGTGACTTGTTCCCTAGCAACTCTTATCACCTGGGTCTCATTAGACTTGCTGGGTATGATTTTTCTGTCACATTTGGTGGGATTGTTTCAAAATAACGTTGTGCAAACTCATACTGCATAGATAACTCTTGTTGTTTATAATACGCTATAGATTCTGTTCATTTTCCAGATATGTCTAATGTATTCCAGCTTTATGTGCTTTTTGTGGCCGTGCACTGCTGGATGATCTGTTTAATCTTTCAGGGACTGACAGATGCTCGTGCAGCAGAAATCTTTGCACGGGATGGCCCTAATGCGTTAACGCCGCCCCCCACCACCCCAGAATGGGTCAAGTTCTGCAAGCAGATGTTTGGAGGGTTCTCCATGCTGTTGTGGACTGGTGCCATCCTCTGCTTCTTAGCATATGGCATCCAGGCTGCCATGGAAGAGGAGCCTGCCAATGATAATGTAATAAACCATATTTACTTTTACATCTCTGTGTATTACCAGTAAATTAGGGATGCGCCAATCCAACTTTTTCAGTTCCAATGCAGATACCAATGCTTTGGGTATCGATCAATTCCGAGTACCGATCTAATACCAGTGATTAATTAATAAGATATATGTCACTCTTTGGAGAGGAGATGGAGATTATATTTAAGGAGACATCAAGCCTAAATACCTTGTTTTGGAAGACAATGTAAAAAAAATACACACACAGAAATGTATATATACAAGATGAATTATTTACTATTAACATAATACTAACAACCTGGTAACAGTAAAGTAAGAGAAATTCCAATTTCAAATATCAGTTGTGAAGCTAATCGCTGGTATATCTTTTATCATTTTTGATACGTGTTTGCATGCTTTTTTGTACAGCTCAGGTAGAGCGGTCTCAAAAATATTTCTGTAATGGTAAACTATACCGTGGTTCAAAGTGTTCAAACAGGCAGCGAAATCCCTCATTTTTAACAACTGCGAGGGGCTGCTTCTCCTTCTACTTCTGTTATTTTTGTTGCTTTTACACTATTGCTGGGGAGTTTCTTGCGTCTTTGCAGTGCTGCTTGTAGAGTTAACTGCTTCGAACAGTCCCCTGTTTTTGTTCTGTTCAACTCCTCACACTCTTTGGCATGATGCTTCTGGAGGTGCTTTATTAGGTTGGTTGTAGTATTCTTTGCAGTGCTGCTGCCTCCCCATGAAACAGCCGTGTTATTTGTTGGCATAACAAGTGTGAAATACCTCAACCAGATGACATTTTTTTGTTAGCTCCCTCCATACTCTTAGCTGTTCTTGTAGCTTTTCATAAAAAAATGTGCTGGTTTAATTTGTATTGTTCTTATGTTCTTATCATTTTTGGTTGTGAGATTTGAATTAAAAACCATCCTTATTCCATGCAGTTGTACCTTGGGGTTGTGCTTTCTGCTGTCGTCATCATCACTGGCTGCTTCTCGTACTACCAAGAGGCAAAAAGCTCAAAGATCATGGACTCTTTCAAGAACCTGGTCCCTCAGGTGTCATTTTGTGGATATAATACAATATATAAAATATAGCAAATATATTTTACACTTTGCTTACTGGACTTTTCTCTGTGAAGGCAAACTCAACTGTGTATGTCTTCTAGCAAGCCTTGGTGATCCGTGATGGTGAGAAGAAGAGCATCAATGCTGAGGATGTAGTGGTTGGAGACCTGGTGGAGGTGAAAGGAGGAGATCGAATCCCCGCTGACTTGCGCATTATTTCTGCTCATGGATGCAAGGCAAGTTGGTAACATTTTTCTGTCTTTATGTTCTACAAGGTATAAGTAAGTGTGTTTCTTGATAAGGTCATTAATTTTCTCCTTGTTCAGGTGGACAACTCATCCCTCACTGGTGAATCTGAGCCTCAGACTCGGTCTCCTGACTTCTCCAATGACAATCCTCTTGAGACAAGGAATATTGCATTCTTCTCCACCAACTGTGTAGAAGGTAGTCCACTTCATCAACCTAGTATCTGATCACTGAAAGAATTTTTCGCAATAACGAACATATCTTTGCTTCTTTAACAATTATTAAAAGGTAGTCATTCGGCATTGTGTTGAGGAGCAAAAGATCATTAATCATGTGCATCTTTTCCCAGGCACTGCCCGTGGTATTGTTATCAACACTGGGGACCGTACTGTGATGGGCCGCATCGCTACCCTTGCCTCTGGTCTAGAAGTTGGACGTACCCCAATCTCCATTGAAATTGAACATTTCATCCACATCATCACGGGTGTGGCTGTCTTCCTGGGCGTGACCTTCTTCATCCTGTCCCTGATTCTGGGTTACTCATGGCTGGAAGCAGTCATCTTCCTCATCGGAATCATTGTGGCTAATGTGCCTGAGGGACTTCTGGCCACTGTAACTGTGAGTGTTGGGCTCAACCCTTGTAATTATACTAAATTGTAAAGATTAGCAGAGGGAAAAATCTAAGCTATTTGTAAGCATATCCACCTTCTTTGCTTATCATATTGCTTCCGTCTCCCAGGTGTGCCTGACCCTGACTGCCAAACGCATGGCTAAGAAGAACTGCCTAGTGAAAAATCTGGAGGCTGTGGAGACCTTGGGCTCTACCTCCACCATCTGCTCTGACAAGACAGGCACCTTAACTCAGAACCGCATGACTGTGGCTCACATGTGGTTTGACAACCAGATCCATGAGGCTGACACCACAGAGAACCAGAGTGGTACCTCCTTTGATAGGAGCTCTGCTACTTGGGCTGCCCTAGCCAGAGTTGCAGGCCTCTGCAATCGTGCCGTCTTCTTGGCTAGTCAGGAAAACGTCCCCATCCTCAAGGTGAGTTCTCATTCCATATTTTAGTTTTTGATCCTTAAAAATGGCTCTATCCTTAAGATGCATCTGAATACAACAATAATGTGGAGTGGGACTCATAGTATGAATTACATGAAAATATATATTGTAGAGTTTTTTTTTTCTCACAGATATAAGTGATACTTGGGCCTACTGGCTGAGCACAGCATTTTCCCAAATTTTGGCTATTTGAGCTTGTTCTCTGGGGAAAAGCTCAGGAGTTTAGTTACCTCTGAAACACAGTATTTCTGCTTTTTTGTGATGTTTCTTGTAATAGCTTGTCATTGGGATATACTATAAGTCACACAATATAGGCTAAACTGACGCTGTTCTTGATATTGTGTTTAAGAGTCCAGCTAATTCGGTGCAATCCTTAAACAGTCGGTACAATCTTCGGTACAATCTTTAAACAAACTTCCCTTATTTTAAATACTTCTTTATCACAGTTGAATTAGTATGCCTTTTTCACACATTGTACAATTCTCACTATACTATAGCCAGCAGACAGTATTTTTGATCAGCACATAATGAAATTATGAAATGAGATGTTTCTACTTGGAATTATTTGGAATCCTACTAAATGATCTGTAGATATTATAGGTTGCTGATAGGTGGGTCCATCCAGTTAGCGTGAGGTGACATCTGAAAAGTTCCTTATCCTTATTTTATGGTTATTTTTCCTTAGAGGGATGTTGCAGGGGATGCCTCAGAGTCTGCCCTGCTGAAATGCATTGAACTGTGCTGTGGCTCTGTGAAGGACATGAGGGATAAGTATCCCAAGATTGCAGAGATTCCTTTCAATTCCACTAACAAATACCAGGTAAGAAAACCTTACCTTGTAATTAATATAATGGTGACCCAAGTTACTTTTAGTGAAAACTTCTTTAATATACCAGCCTCTCATCCTTGCAGCTTTCCATACACAAGAACTCTAACACCTCTGAGTCGAAGCACTTGCTAGTCATGAAGGGAGCACCAGAAAGGATCCTGGACCGCTGTTCCACCATCCTGATCCAGGGCAAGGAGCAGCCCCTGGACGATGAGATGAAGGATGCTTTTCAAAATGCCTATCTGGAGCTGGGAGGCCTGGGAGAGAGAGTGCTGGGTGCAGTGCATATAATGTTCCTGAGGATGTTTTCCAATCACTGTCTTGTGTGGTGATTTGAAGTGTTGATCCAGTAGTTTACATGTTACATGTTCAAATCACAATTATGTGCTTTCATATTGTTTATCAAATATTAATTTTCAGGAAATGTATCATGAAGAGCTGAATAAATGTACATTTTCATAAGCAGTTTTCATCTTGCTAAAAAAATCAAGCAAAGTAATGGATAAATTATGCTTAAGTTGGAGTTGCTTTTTTGTAGGATTCTGCCATTTCTTCCTTCCGGATGACCAATTTGCTGAAGGCTTCCAGTTTGATACAGATGATGTGAACTTTCCTACTGAAAATCTGTGTTTTGTTGGTCTCATGTCAATGATTGACCCTCCCCGGGCTGCAGTGCCTGATGCTGTAGGAAAATGCCGGAGTGCTGGAATCAAAGTATGTGTGTCAAGTTCTCAGTCAGCCTTATCTTTGAATAATTGACCTGCTTAAACATTTCTGGCATTTTATAATTAATATTCCTCTCTGAATTTAGGTTATCATGGTTACTGGTGATCATCCCATCACAGCTAAGGCCATTGCTAAGGGTGTGGGTATCATCTCAGAAGGCAATGAGACTGTGGAGGACATTGCTGCCCGGCTGAACATCCCTATTCATGAGGTCAATCCCAGGTAAGATAATTGAATTTTATGGTTAATGAATGTTGTATACTTATTTAATGTATCGGGAATTACTACATTGTCTATAATATTGCTTCCCTGTGGTTTATTTAAATAGTTATGACATGACAATGAAATATCACTATTGTTTATGTAGAGATGCTAAAGCGTGTGTGGTCCATGGTGGTGACCTGAAAGATTTGACCTCGGAGCAGCTGGATGATATCCTGAGGCATCACACAGAAATTGTGTTTGCCAGAACATCACCGCAACAGAAGCTCATTATTGTGGAGGGTTGCCAACGACAGGTAAAAGATATCATAATAACATTGTTGGTCCAGTTATGTTTGGGGGGTGCCTGTGAGATTATAGGTTGACCTAAACAAAACACTGGACCTACAGCAGTTGGGTTGGGTCCATCTCTCCAGTTTCAGTAGTACCTTGAATGATCTTGTTGATGTGAACCTACAGGGTGCCATTGTAGCTGTGACAGGCGATGGTGTCAATGACTCCCCTGCCTTGAAGAAGGCCGATATTGGGGTGGCTATGGGCATTGCAGGATCTGATGTCTCCAAGCAAGCCGCTGATATGATCCTTCTGGATGACAACTTTGCCTCCATTGTCACTGGGGTTGAAGAAGGTAAAACAAGTTCAAATAAAAAAGCTCTGCCTGCATTTTCCCCAAATTACTTATGACCTCTCTATCACTGACTATGTTCTGTATTTTCTCTAGGCCGTCTGATCTTTGACAACCTGAAGAAATCTATTGCCTACACTTTGACCAGCAATATTCCTGAGATTACACCCTTCCTGCTCTTTATTATTGCCAACATCCCTCTGCCCCTGGGAACAGTCACCATCCTCTGTATTGACTTGGGCACTGACATGGTGAGTGAAGAAAATGGCCTTGCTGAGTAGATCAAGTTCCTTATTACTAATTTCCTCTTTTTAAACTGGCAGGTTCCTGCTATCTCCCTGGCTTATGAAGCTGCTGAAAGTGACATCATGAAGAGGCAACCAAGGAATCCCAAAACAGACAAGCTGGTGAACGAAAGGCTCATTAGCATAGCCTATGGTCAGATAGGTAAGATCTTGGGTTCACCAAGTCTATCATCTTGGATTAGAACCTATAGATTCTGTGGTTTCTGAAGTCTGAGTGTCTGCAACAGTCTCTTTATTATGGTCTTTTTCCATGGCCCTCAAATACAATCTCTGGTGATAAGCACTGTGCTAGTATTGGGGCTTATTTCAGAACTATTTTGGGGGTTGTATTTTAAAGGAGACATCTGGTAAGCATATATAGTACTTCTGGTCGCAGTAGCTTCTCTTGTCTTGTCAGTTTTCATAAATAACTGAATTATTTATTGACAGAGAGGGATTTCTATTGAGATTGATGAATTCATTTATTAGAAGGAATTCGAAGATTAATAAATAATGCAAGTCTGAAGAGCAACTCCTCTGTTTCACTTTCAGCTCTCACACTTCAACTCATCTTATCCCATAAATTGCAGAAGGATGGCAGTATCGGGTAGATAGCACTGTCTAGGGGTGGATGGTACACCGGTGTCATACTCATTACTGGTGTGATTTTCCGCCACATTATGGACACTATACCGTTAAATTCATTCATTTTGATTAAGACAGCATTTTATTTTCTTCAAAGCTTAATTTCTAATCTAAATACTTGTCATTAAATAGTATATTTAACTGGTTTATATGCTTTGTCAATTTTCTATTAAACACATCCCGACAAAGTTACAATAGCAAATTAACAAATTCAAAATAAACAGATTTTGTATAATTATACACATTAAATAAAATAACCTGGTTATATAGTAGCAAATTAAAATAAACATATTCACCAAATCAGCATATACATGTGCCACTGCCTTCATGCAATGATAAATGGCACAGCTACCCAGTTAACACTAGAGCCAGCAGTTTCCCATATCAGTGAACGTCAAACTCCTTTAATTCCAAGCAAGACATAATTTGGCTTATGCAGCCCTTTCGTTTTTTGCTAATTAGTGCTCACAGTAGCGAATCTAGCAGGAAGCCATAATGCATAATGTTCCTAACAGAGTGGCTGCTCTGTCCTGAAATCGTACAGCTGAAAAGTTTTCAAACGCAGTGTTTTATAGAATGCTAGATAAATGGATGTAGATAATTGGTGATTTTATGTTCATCAAAGATTACCTTTTTTAATAACTTTATAAAGTAATGTTATTTTTATACAAATCAACTCATGTGAAACAAAAAACATACATTTTCAGGGTTGCCAATTCTCACGCATCTGGCCTAACACTCAGGCTTTCAAACTCATGCTCACGCTAGATTCTTATGGCAAATATATATTATTCCATTACAAACTTAAATTGGTGACATCAAAAGCGTTGTGGTAGTTTGCAAACCCTACAGACTATTTAGAAGGTAATAATTAAGTAATTGTTACATACATGTAAATGTGTTTGCATGTGTGTGCAGACTTGTCTCAAATTGAAAATCTCACTCCAGCCAGCTCACCAAAGTTGGCAACCCTGCATTTTATTTGAAATGAACTGTAAAATGCACTGTTTTCGGCTGAAGCAGCATGTTGCTCTGACAATTTTAAAACAAATATGAGAAAACATTACCTATGACACATTTTATGTCTTTTTGAAATAAAACAGCCCATACCACTTAGTGTACTTTAATATATAATAAAATATTTTTTTAATTTACACAGACATGCTACTCCTCCCAAAACTTGCAAAAAAGTAAAAGTAACAGTGAAACAATTCTCACAGTCACCGTCCAAAAAGTGAAAAATACCGTGATAATAATTTGAGGTCATATCGCCCACTCCTAGCACTGTCTGCTCACCCTAACATTTTCTGACTACAAAACAACACTTATTGACACATCTTTCAGAAGAAAACAAATAGGTTCAGTGCACATTTCCAGGCAACTGAAAATGAAATGGTCAACTAAGTAAGAATTAAACATCAGATTTTGATTATCTGCCCCCCCAACTCAGGTATGATCCAGGCTCTTGCAGGATTCTTCACCTACTTTGTCATCCTGGCTGAGAATGGCTTCCTGCCCTCTGCACTGCTTGGTATCCGTGTTCTTTGGGATGACAAATATGTCAATGATCTGGAGGACAGTTATGGCCAGCAGTGGGTGAGTGCATGTGCTGTAATAAGCCCCCAATGTGTAAGCTTGGTGTTTGACCTGTTTCTGATTTCCTTTTCTCCTTTTCCTCTCCTTCAGACATATGAACAGAGAAAGATTGTAGAGTTCACCTGCCACACAGCTTTCTTCACTAGCATTGTGATTGTACAGTGGGCTGACTTAATCATCTGTAAGACCAGGAGGAACTCTGTCTTCCAACAAGGCATGAAGTATGTGCATAAAATAGGAAGGACTAGTGGGTCTGTTGACCTTCATTTGTACCAGAAAGATTGTTGGTGTTTTATTTAATTACTCCTTTTCAAAGGAACAAGATCCTCATCTTTGGGCTCTTTGAAGAAACTGCTCTTGCTGCTTTCCTGTCTTATTGCCCAGGAATGGATGTTGCCCTTAGAATGTACCCTCTCAAGTAAGTTCATGATGTCACCTGTAAATGATGAATTATGGTGTCCTGTTTCTTAAAAAAATGCTCCATGGAGGCTTGTTACTCACAATTCCATGATGTATTTGACATCCATTATTTAAATTTTGCTACCCCTCTTACAGCTGTCATGATATATCATCACATATGCTCTTCTTATAAGCCTTAAGAAAGTAGTCTGCTTAAACTGATCTCACATTTTACTCTTTCCTCAGACCAAACTGGTGGTTCTGTGCTTTCCCTTACTCACTCCTCATTTTTATTTATGATGAAATCAGAAAACTTATTCTCAGACGCAGCCCAGGGGGTAAGACAAGACATTTGATTTCCCCATTTTTATCCTGTGGTTGATTCATAACCCTATGTAATGTATAAAAGCACTTCTATTGTTTTAGTACTGTAGTCATACTATACACTACTGTAGTAGAGGAGTCATACATTTGTGGTAGCTGCTCAAATAGCTAAGTCAAGGCTAATGGTTATTCTCTGTTTTAGGTTGGGTGGAGAGGGAGACCTACTACTAGACACCATCCCCCTGGGTTTTTTTTTATTCTTTTGCATGGTAGTCTTGCTGATGATTTCAAATCTACTGGTAAATTTGGATTTTTTTAATATAGAGAATTCTCAACAAAATATTGATTTATGAAAAAGACATGATGTGCCTTTTCTGAAGGAAATTTTATACATGGTTTTTAACAGTATACAATAAAATAAACTCAAAGTTTCCACTGATCTTGGTGTTTTGGTTTGGGTTTTTTAATTGGGATTAGTGTCATCATGGTTGCATATTGAGGTGTTCACCACTTATTTGGTCTTGGTTATCAATAGCAGCTTCCTGATGGTAGTTTGCTGGTGCATTTTGTAGCAATATATGGCATGAATGAACTAGAGGGGCAAATTTAGGGTGGTTGGGTTAATACTGTAAATCTATTCCTGAAACCTGCATTTTTTAATTGATAAATAATCCTTGTCAGATAACTAGTGTGCTGTTCAATTAAGCATTATGTTAATTGTTAAACCTCAACAGTGATGGGACACTCTCAGACCTACCTGATGGTTCTCTTGCGCATACATTTTGAATACAAGTGCATGTTTTGTGGACCTACTATTCTTTAGATTCTTAGCATGCTGAATCGTTACAGGTACTAAAGGAACCACTCCTTTTGGAGGAATGTCTATCTTTGTCACCCCTACACTATCCCACATACAGAAATTCAGGCTTACAGGGCTGTCATTGTGTGTAATTCAAGATTATTGTTTTGCTTGCTTGTTTGTTTGTTTAGTTAGGTAGTTTTCATATAATTTCCAACCCCCCTTTCCATACAAGTGTAAAGATGAAAATGTAAATGATTAAAAATACTAAGATATAAGCTGCTATTTTAATCTTTCATGAATTCAAAAATAGGTACAGCTTTACAGATTATAGAATACACCAATGTAAAGTGCCTTGGGGTGACTCTTGTGAAAGGAGTTATATAAAAAAGTAAATTGAATTGAAAGCAGGGCCCATATTCACAAAGCGTTTTATTTAAACACTAAGAGTACTCCTAAACTGCACTAAAAGTTTTTTCCTAAAACGTAGTCTCAAAGTGCGAGCAACTTTTATCTTAAAAGTAGGACTTTGGCTGACATTAGTTATCATGCACCAGTGTGTGCTGGTGAAAATGTACGCGCAACATCCCATAAACACAAATACAGTGGAACCCACTTATATTGATCATGGTTATAGTGATCAACCGCTTGTATAGATAAAAAATCTTGGGACAGAATCATTCAGTACAAATACTGATTGTGCCAGAAGAGAAAAGGACCCTCCTTTATGCTTCTGGGACTCCAAGAAAAGGTGTAGCCCTTCCTCCAGTTCTTACTGATGTCTGGAATATTTGGAATGGAGCCCTGTGGTGAAAGATCTGTTGGCATGGCCTTTTTCCTAGAAATACTTAGGCTTTCATCAAAAAAAAAGTCAGAGGTAATTTAAGTACAGCTGAGTGTGGCCCTGAAGTTACTGAATAAAAATTCACACTTTATTAAAGAGCAGTCAGAACTTATGTATGTGTGTATGTATGTATGTGCATGTTAGAAAGACAGGAGGCACAATGTTTATTTCAAAAGAATGCAACTTTATGAGAAATAAGACGGATAAATAAGGGGGTTCTCCACATTCTTGGGGCAAGTGTGGTACCTATCTGCTTAACAGTGCTGGGCACTGGCTGCTAAGACCTTAACTGCATTGTCAGCTGTCTGGGTTCATGGTTCACTTAAATCATGCTGCGTCAGTCTCACCTGCATGTGTTTGCTCTCAAAGGTAGAACTTGTTGCTTCAAGGTTACATTTTATAAAATACATTTTAATTGCCTGTACTTTGAGTTCCCACAAAGACATTTTACAACCAGATTGTACATTAACCACATATATATCTTTGCAATAATTCAAAGGTCTAAGAATTCCTCACCAGGTCTAGTTACGCCACTGTTTCTTAACAATAAGCTAAGCATTTTCTTTGGTTAGAGTGAAGGGGGCAGTGACCCATAAGATGTTGTTAATCATACAATGTGAATTTGCTTATCTCCATGGTAAACTTGTTATTGCCATTGCTTCATCTCTATGAAATAGCCTGTGTGTTACAGTCTTCTGGCTGCATTACAGTAGGCCTGAGCTGTAAGTATTTAAACATAACATATGATCACATGCCTGGCTGGCACAGTTTATAGGCTTCATTGAGGTTCCCAGGCAGACCAACCAAAGAAGGAAAAGAAAGACTATAGAAAGGTACAGAAAGATGAAGTCCATCATTTGTGAATGCATGCACCAACCACAAAAAGGACAATATTCCAAATTTTGTCTGACATTTCAGATTAACTGGCAACAGATGGTGCCAACAGACCACAGTCTGAACTGAATGTCTTGTAATCTGCCAACTAAGATCAGAGCATCAAATGTCATAGGCCTTATTCCATTATGGGTACTTTTTATATTCAGAAAGGATAATTGTGTGTGTGTGTGTGCTTGTGTGTGTAGGGGGGGGACAGTGGTATGAGTGTGGAAAGATGCATATTTCATTAATTGCTAATGTCCCCCTTCCAGCAGGCTTCATCATGAGCCTTCACCATCATGCAGCTCCTCCTTGTAGCAGGCCTCATCATGAGCGCTTTATGCAGCACACCTGTAGATTAATTCCATACTAACTGTTATCCTGTTCTGGGAGACTGGCAATACAGTATCTGCAGTGAAAAAGTGTATGACGAGCTTTTTTACTTTACCTTTTAATTTTTCTCTTTAAACTTTTTGCAAACTCGTGTGACAGTTTACAGAAATAAACCTAGTGAAAAAAGTGAATATGCCATGATCATAAGATTTAACACAATTAAAATAGTAATCTAGTACAATGGGTATAAAAATGAATCACCCCCTTCATTCACATTTTACTTTACAGCCTGAAATGAAGACACACACACACACACAAATATTTTCCAGTTATGTTAACTCAATACAACTTAAAACAGCCAAGTATAATAGTAACAGTACAGAAAAAAATTATAAAACAGAATTACTGAGGTGGTTAAAGGATCACACACCCTGTGTCAGTACCTAACAAAAGCTGTATTGACTTTTCACTAGATGTATTCTTTGGCTTTGAGGCCAAATAGTTTGATTTTAGATTCCTCTGACTGCACCACATTTTCCCATTTGGCCTCAGAATTTTCAAGGGGCATTTTGGTAAAACTCAATCAAGACTTAATGGGGGCTTTCTTAAGGTGTGGCTTTTTTCTTTCAACCCTCCCATACAAGCCACATTTCTGGAGCATTAGTCATATTGTCACATGCACACAATGACCACTCGCTGACAAAAATTCCTCTAACTCCTTTAAAGTTGCTATAGACCTCATGGTAGCTTCTCTTACACTCTTTCCTCTTTTATCCAGTTTGGAGGGATGGCCTGATCCAGAAAAGGTCCTACTAGTACCAAAGACATTCCACATATCAATTATGGACTTTACTGTACTCCTAGGGATTAATAAACCCTTTCAAATTTTTGTATCCAATTGTGCCTGTCTACAGATTTATTAATTGTTTGGTTTCAGTTGCACTTCTATGCATTGGAACTCTCTAGGAATAATTTTCTTTTGCTGAACTCATCAGAATGATTACAACAGATCAGAGGTGGAAAAGTAATGGAAGCTTTAATTCAAGTGAGATTGGTAGATTACCTGGATTCAAATAACACTCTGAGGGATAGCCAACATGGATTTACTGTAGGAGAGTTAGATCCTGTTTAACTAATCTACTTGAGTTCTTTGAGAAAGCTACAAGAGATATTGATCACAAAAAGGCCTATGATGTGATTTACTTGGATTTCCAGAAGGCCTTTGATGTTTCTCCGTACAAACGGATCTTGTTTAAGCTCAAAGCTGCAGGGGTTTCAGGAACTGTAGTGGCTTTGATTTAAAACTGGTCAACAGACAGGAAGCAGCAGATAATTATTAGAGGCACAATGTCACTGTGGGCCTGCGTTCATAGTGAGGTACTGCAGGGTTCAATTTTAGGACCACTATTGTTCCTAATTTACATTAATGATATTGACACCAATACATACAGTAAACTAGTTACATCTGCAGATGACACCAAGGTGGGTAGTGTTGCAAATACTAAACTAGCAGGACAGAGGCTACAACGGGATCTTGATTTAATTAGTGACAGGGTTGATAACTGGCAGACGAAATTTTGCATAGATAAATGTAAGGTAATCCATGCAGGGAGAAGAAATATAAAGCACAGTTATTTTATGGGTTCCACTGAAATAAAGGTAGCTGATTACGAGAAAGGTCTAAATGTATATGTTGATACTTCCATGTCCCACTCTTGCCAGTGTGGGGTAGCAGTTAAAAAGGCCAATAGGATGTTGGGTTACATCTCTAGGTGTGTGGCATTTAAGTCAAGGGAGGTGATGCTATAATTATACAATTCTTTGGTAAGACTCCACCTAAAATATTGTGTGCAAGTTTGGTCACCATACTTTAAAAAGGACATGCTGCCTTGGAAAAGGTTCAACGTAGGGCTACAAGAATGATTCCTGATCTTAGAGGAATGTCTTATGAGGAGAGTTTAGCTGAGCCAAATCTGTTCAGCCTTGCGCAAAGGAGATTAAGGGGGAACATGATCCAGGTGTAGGATCATACATGCACATATGATAGAGCTTAAATTCCAGGTGGCCTGAGACAAGGCCGAGCCTGGTACAAGAGGTACACATTGGCCTAAGCACCAAAGGGGGGTTAGTGACCCCACACACACAAACACACTTAAACACACAAACAC
>JAODKF010000040.1:481639-506056 GCA_026779585.1 Mormyrus proboscirostris | reverse complement strand
GAAAGAGAAAAAGAGAAGCAGAAAGTTAACTGGAATCAACAGTATTTGCTTAAGGAAATGGGAGTGGAGTATACATTTAAAGTTCAGTTTTTATATTGGCGTATGGATTGTTGTATATTATGGAGGATCAAAGCCAGGTGGTGCTATTGTGGTTACGGTAGAGATGCCCATCAATTTAAAGTTTATCCACAGTTAGTACAGCTCGTCTATCCCTCTCTCGGAGTTGTTTATGGATGTGCCTATAATCACACGGTTGTTGGTTCAAACCCAGCCTCAGCATGTCTGTGGGTCCTTGAGCAAGGCCCTTAACCTCCAGCTTCCTGGGTGCCCCTACAAGTGGCTGTCCTTCATGGATAGCCTACTCTACAAAGAGCAAGTTGAGGGAGGCGTAAAGAAAATTTCCCTACGGGGATCAATAAAACAGAGATTATTATTATAATAACTTGATGAAATGTTATTTTGTTTATGGTGTCCAGTGATATTTTCAGAGCTCTTTGCATAAAGTACTTAATTGCAGATTCTGTATTATCAGGTGTTTGTTTGGGTATACTGAAGAAAATCAGATTGTCTCGCATGTTGCGGCACTCAAGATTCAATATAGTTTCTTTCTTTGTTTTATTTTAGTCTATGGGATAAGAAACTTGCTCCAATAATGATTTGATTGATCCTTTCAGCTCAATGTTTTCTTTTTGTAGGGTTTTGATTTGAGACTGCATTTAAGTTCTTTGAGGTCTGCGAGTAATAATTCCAGTATTGAAAGTTTGCTGTTTATGGATTGGAGAATTGCCGTTGTTTCACTCTCAGTCTCAATACACCAGTCTTGTCTCATCTGCTTTTTGCTGGGTTCGGTAGCCATTATGCACAAGTTGTAAAAGGAGTCGTCAGTGAAGATGAATAGGTTATCCAGAGTTAAGGATGCAGTTAATTTCGTATCAACTGTGATAATAATGGTGAATGTCAGAGAATATCTAGAGAGATGTTTTTTTGATCTTCTGTTGCCACAGACTCAAACGGAGGGCAGCATGTTTGATCTCACCAGCTGTCTCGTGATGGTCTCAGAGTAGCTTCATTCCCCCAAGTTCCTGACATACAGTATAACTGCTTACCACTTTAGCTGAACAATAATTAAAGTAACCTTATATCTCTTCAGGAGTCTGCACAATATTGTCACTTGATTAAAATTAATCTCATATTTTAACTACAAATGCAAACAAACAGCAGCAATCAAATGTAGTATATCAGAGCTGGAGCTGTTGCATTGCCTCTAATTTCTTTTGTAAATAAAAAACGGATATGAAAATGATCATGATAAAAAAAAAGGCTATGTGCAAATATCACACAGAAATGACAAATAAAACAAAATAATACCTTTTGCATTTTAATTTTCCACTTGTGCATAAGTCATTTGTGAAAAATTAAATAAATAAATTGATAAAGCGATATGTTTTTATCTTTTGCCATTTTGACTTTTCATTTCCTACTTTATTTTCACAAAATGCAAATTTATTGTTGTATCTTCGAAATAAATGATTGTCCAGGACCTCGAAATACCTCTAAAAATTTGTACTGGTAGAACCCATACACATGGGACAAAGTCTCAGGCACTGCAACTGGGTAGTTACTTTCCTGCAAAAATATCCCTCTCCGCTCTACTTCTACATCACTGCTGGCCCACTGTTTAAACCATGCATCGCAAATGAAGGAGTGCCATCTACTGGACAGCATATTTCTTAAACTTAACTTTTAATGCACACAAGAACTCTGTTTTAACAGCTACAATATCTATGGAGTTAATTTTGTGCCAAAAGCATTAATCAAAATTTTGAAAACTGCAAGCAAATTATTAAGTATCTTAATAAAAAAATAATAAAAAATAAAAAAAATAATAAAAAAGCACCAAAGGCCCCCTGGGGATTGAGTTATTGATGCTAAAAAACGCAGGGTGTCGACCAAGAGAGGCGCAGTAGTCAAAAAAATAGAGAGAGAAGAAGAAGGTGTCCAAAAAAGTACAAAGACACATTTTCTAGAACTATGGCCCTCATACACAACCTGTCAGAGGAGTGTATGAAATCAGAATTGTATATTTTTGCATTGCCATACACACAGGCAAGAATTGATAAAAGTATATACGTGGAAGCGCCGCCCCTCTCAGCCTTAACAGAAAATGGACCCCTGGAGTTTTTTATCGCTGGTAATGGTGAAGATTATCTAGATCTCAACAACACACTGCTGCATCTCCGGTGCCAAATCACAAGAGCTAACGGGACAAACATTGACCCTGCTGCTAAAGTGGGGGTCATAAATTACCCGATTGCCTAAATTTTCTCACAAGTGGACGCATCGTTGGGTGACAGGCTAGTAAGCCAGTCTAGCAATACGTACCCTTACAGAGCTATGATAGAGTGCCTGCTTAATTACAGCGTTGGAACGTGATCCAGGCAGTTTACCTGTGCCGGAGCTATGGATAAGGCCGACCCTGATGGCGAAAACAAGGGATTAGAGAAAAGAGCTTCATTTTCAGCAAGAAGCAATGTTTTCAATTTGATGGGGCCGATATACTCTGACATATTTTTTCAAGAGAAGTTAATGCTAAATGGGGTCAATGTTAAAATTAAAATGGTTTGAAACAAAGATGAGTTTTGCCTCAGGAGCGGAGGTGTTGACCAGAACTCACTCAAAATGCTCTTTGTTAAAAAGGTTTTCGTGTCGATGGCTGTCAAATTGGGTTACGCGATCACCTTGCTGACAGCCAACGTGAAATATCCGATCGCGAGAGTCTGCATGAAAACATTCAGCATGGCTGCAGGCAGCCGGGTCTGCGCTCAAGAAAATTTATTTCTAGGGCAGCTGCCTAAAACCGTTGTCATCGGTCTTTTGGATAACATGGGCTTTATGGGCGCCTACGATCGAAACACCTTCAATTTTCAACATTATGATACTGAATTTGTAGCGCTTTATGTCGATGTCCAGGAGTATCCCGCAAAACCCTTCCAACCAGATTTTGATAGAGGAAACGTAGCCCGTTAGTATTACAGCTTGGTTCTGGCCACTGAGAGACATTTGAAAAATTATCCTGTCGCCATTGACAGAAACGAGTACATAAGCAGCTACACTATGTACGCCTTTAACTTGTCATTGGACGAAGGCTGCAATCAGCACCTCTCTATGGTTAAAAGCAGAAATATGCGCCCGGAGATGAGATTCCGCCAGCCACTGACTAGTGACCAGTGATTGTCACACTCATAATCTACGCATCACAGGCATCAAGTCTTCATTACAAAAAACACATCACGTATTAGGTTCACATTTATGAGACTTATTTTTTTTTAGTGACGGTGTACCGACGGTTACACTTGTCACAATACTTGACAGTATTCTATCTCCGCAACCTCGTGGGGCATGTCAGAGTTTAAGAGATGGACTACACAGTAAGCAAAGCATAGATTATTGTCAGAGTTTTCAGAAACAGTAAGACATCTCAGCTTATTTTGCAAAATGTCAGACTTTAAAAGCTTTGTTAATTTCTGTTGATTGACTGCACCACCATTTCAATAATGAATAATATGAACAACCAGCTCCAGTGTTTCCTCGCTGAAAATCTCAGCATTGCTCTGTGAAAGGTTGTCTACCATCTATAGCAGATCATTTAGATCGATCTCGCCTCGAACATGTATAGCTGTGTTGGTTACTGAATCCCCCTGCAGTTCCACCTGTATGATATCCCCAGGCCCTGCTAAAGCGTTCACTTTGTCCACCAAATTTTGGAATGTCTGTATCACAGACCTGTAAACGTCTACTATGTTATCATCATGCTGAATTCCATCAAAATTAAAATGCTGCCTTATTTCAGTATTGTTAAACTGCGGCCTGCGTATTACATTATCATCTACATCACCATCAGCAGCACCCCCGCCATGTTGTACCCCATTATCAATGTCCATAATTTCTGGATCCACCGCCACTGCCCCAACATCATTTAAAGTTTTGTAAGATGGAGTTAAATTCACCGGTTGCTCACTATTCAGTTCTGCTTGCATCTGGTGCGGTTCAGAGTGCATGGCCAATCCATCACTTCCATCAAGCATTTCAGCATCTGTGTCCAAGCCGCTGTCACCACTGACACCAGGCCCAGTCATGTGGTTGTCAGCCATTTCAACATCCATAGCTTCATCAGTACCATTCTCATTTAAATCATTTATTAAGGCAAGCACGAAGGGGTTAATTTCAGCCGGCGGTCCGTCATTCAGTTTATCAATCAACCGTTACAGATCAGGGTTCATTGGAGCTTCACCATCGCTGCCATTTATATGCATCCTTCTAAACTCCCCAGCCCCATCAAAACTACACATACACCATTTTTCAGACATGTCCCTGCTTATTCTTTAGATCTGGTCAAAACACATCCACCAAAAACTCATACATCTGATCCTGAAAAAGGAAAAAAGCAGTCTTTAATCAACGACACGAGGTAAGCAGTATAGTTCCACGTACCGTTAAAACTATCCGCTCTTTCCTGCTTATGACTAACTTGCCAGGGGACAGGCCCTTCACGATTATCTCTGAAAATAACCATCGACGTGTTTAGCCAGTCATCGTCGTTATCTGCAATTGTGAACATAATCATTTTCAGTCATTGCCACATTTAAACAATAAACCCAATAGAGATAAATAACTATGAACAATAACTTGCCGCTATTCCAATTCCTCTGTTACACGGTCTTCACTCGGGCTTGACACCGGGGTGAAATTCTTGGTCAAAGATAATCGTAATGTTTTAAAAGTAGAAAAATCTATAACAGCAATTGTAAAATACGATAAAAGACTTAGCTTACCTCAAGAGTACCATTTTCCAACGTTGATATGGCGTAGATCAGAAAATGAAGTGTCGCTTCTTTCGCTCCTTGACGTGACTGATAATGGTCCCCTGCGTTTGACCCCTTAATAAGCCCCAGATTGGTGGAGGTATGCTTGTGTCATCTGGATTACCAATAATTATTCTTTGGTTTCAGGTAAACACCTGCGACAGTTTATGGCATTGTAACAAATGGATGTAGCAAATGGATGTGTCGTAGCAATGGGGTGACCTTGACCCATATCTGGAGTTTCC
This sequence comes from Mormyrus proboscirostris, assembly GCA_026779585.1. Classification (NCBI taxonomy): domain Eukaryota; kingdom Metazoa; phylum Chordata; class Actinopteri; order Osteoglossiformes; family Mormyridae; genus Mormyrus; species Mormyrus proboscirostris. Next base: position 500,949 of record JAODKF010000040.1, on the reverse strand, counting down.
GCTAACATGATAACATGTTTTTCTTCTTCTTTAAACATGTTGGTTAAACATGATGAGTATAAGTGTTTTCTTCTTTTAAAACTAGTTTAAACTCAGCGTTTGCTTTTCTGACAGGGCTTTGTTCGGGCATGTTTGTATTTGTTTAAGTTCTGCCTGCTTTTCTTTCTTTTAAAAATAACACTAAAGTTTTTCTTCTTTAAACATTTTGGTGCTTTCTTCTTTTAAAATACACCGGGCGCTTGTGTCTGCTTGGAACAGATCCCCACGCTGACCACGTATGCGCTTAACTTACATTCATCCTGCTATATGTTTTATTATTCCTTAAAACGTAATTAAAAATAATACATTAATAAATACATGCAATGTATTTTTGTTCTATTAAAGTTTAACGGCAACCTCCCAAACCACATGGTCCCCCTTAGCAGCAACACGTGGCACAAGCATGTATGTCCTCATTTAAGCTCCACCCATTGTACCAACTAACCTCTCTAGCATCTCCTTCGAATTTGCAGCAGTGTTGGTGTTTGAGGAAAAAAACACTTTTATACCTAAATGGAGAAAACATTTATGATTAATGGTAATCATTTATCAAACGAATATAGAAACCAGTGCAAATTTCAGCGCAGGAATGATCTTACAACAGGGCTCACGTGTGATTCATGATACTGTATCACTCCAATTTCAGCATAAAACAGAACTAGTGTTGGTAAACACAACAAACATCATTTAAATATCACGCCCAAAAATAAATATCACGCCCAATTCAGAGTTCTCGCCCCTATAATTTACTATGTGAAGGTGCATAATACGCCCAAAATCAGACTTTTTTCTAGCTTTGAGGCGTGCCCTGTGACGTAACTCCAGCAGAGCCAATTAGTTTGAAAAGTGGGGGATATAACTTAATTTTCCAGACAGAATATTGGAATTGCTAAAATAGCCCTACAATGCTAAATGATTTCACTACAAAACACTCATTTGTCCGTGGAGAAAATGTATGACTCTTGCATGCTGTCATGACCTACTCGTACAATCCTCCTGTGTGCCACGCCCCCTCATTAACCACGTGTGCTATCCCGATTGTAACCAGCTGTTTTCTGTCAGTTTGATTAGTCCTGTGTATTTTAGTCCGTGTCTGAGTCTGTTTCCCTAAGTCTGTCATTGAAGTCTCGTTCTGGTTTGCCGTCGTATTTTGTTTTATGTATTCTCCATTAATAAAACCCACGTCTCCCCAACTACCTGGACTTCTCCTGCTTTGTCCCTGCTCTATCCCCACTCGCCGTGATAGAATGACAGACCTCCCAAAGAAAGCGCCCAACCTCATGGAAGGGGAGTACCTCGTCCTGACTGATGAGGTACTATATTAGCTACAGCAGCCTTAGGAAAGAGCAGATCCAGTGGCTCGGGCGTTAGCTAACCAGAGCAGGGACATTTTGGAAGTAGCCACCGCTTTGCACAAGCAGATGCCCGCCGCTTGCATCTCTGCCGCTTCCTACGGGCCCCATCCACCAGCAGTCATAGTTATGGTGTCGAGATTTAAAGACCGAGACCGAATCAGCATCCCAAACATAGGCTGGTAAACTATTCTACAATATAGGGGCCCTGTAGTAGAATCCTTTACTGCCCGCTCTCACTTTATTTATATGTGGAACGACAAGGAAACCTGCATTCTGCCTTCAATACTGATTTAAATGAAAGACTTGTATCTAAGATACACCTAGCTTACAGGCTGAGCTGCTGAGGGAAAAGTTCAGCCCTTTGGAGTGAAGTATGGAGATTATACTATTCCTATCTGCAGACCTGCCTCCAAACAACAGAACCTCAGTTTTCTGAGCATTTAGTGATCAGAAGTTTTCCGCCATCCAGGTTTTAACCTCATTAAAGCAATTAACTAAGGTGACAATGGGTGTGGTGTCGTTATATGTAACTGAAATATGTATTTTGGTGTTATCAGCATAGGAGTGATAGTTAGCATTATGTTTTCCTATTATCTTTCCTAATGGTGACATGTAGAGGAAAAACAATAAATGACCAACCACTGATCCCTAAGGTACCCCATATTTGACCGATGACATTGACGATGGAGTACAAGCATTTGACACTTGAATATATTGATAACAATTAGTTAAGTATGATTTAAACCACCTTAACATCGTTACACACAACCCAACCTCAAATTTGAGTCTTTGTAATAAGACAAAATGATCAACTGTGTCAAAAGCAGCACTAAGGTCCAGAAACACTAGCAGTTGCGTTGTCAGCATCAGTTGCCATTGTTATGTCACTTACATGCTGTGTCTCTCCAAGTGTGAGTTAATTTGTGCAGCAACTGTCTTCTCCAGAAGACAAATATGGTACATTTAAGATACCTGACCTGCCTTCCCTGCCGAGACCGGCACATCGCGTCCTCCCTTCCCTGTGTGTTTGTGTCCCGTGCTTCTGTGTAGGACAGACCCCCCGGCTATCGACCCTCTCTTCCGACCTACGACTACGCTTATTGGATATCCCTCCTTGTACCTACGCTTCTCTCTTGCCATTAAAACCGGCTTTAGCTTGCATATCTGGATCTGTGTTTTCAAGTCCACGGGGACACCACAGAATACTTTGCTGAGAGGTAATGGATCCAGCAAGCACCGCGAATCTGGAGACCCGCCTCGCAGCAATTGAACAACTCCTCGCAGCCCAGGTTCCTCTGCCGGCTTCACCTCCCCGTCCGTCGGCTCCCGCACCAATTGCCCTGCCGGAGCGGGATGACGGAAACCCCGGTACTTGCCAGGGATTCCTCATGCAATGCGGAATCTACGTCGAGGAGCACCCGGAAATGTTCCGCAGCCAGGTGGCTGAGGTCAGGTTCGTCATTTCCCTCCTAACCGGTCGTGCACGAGAATGGGACACGGCTCTCTGGGCAAATCCCCACGTTGACTCAACCCGGGACTTTCACCAAGCCCTTCTGGAGGTGTTTGACCACCCAGCCGTGGGATGGCAACCAGGAGACCGACTGCTGGATTGCCGCCAAGGGAACCGGTCAGCAGTGGAGTTCTCTCTTGAATTCCCCACCATTGCCGCCAGGCTCCAGTGGACCGAGGACACCCTGCTTACCATCTTCCGCAGGGGTCTGAATCCAGAGCTGCAGGATGAACTCGCCTCCCGCGGGGAGGCTATGTCTTTCGAGGAGTTTGTCAGGCTAGCGGTCAGTCTTGATAACACCGCCACCGTTGCCACCAGACAGAAGCATCTCGAGCTCCTCCTGCTCCACCCCTCGATGTCTCCGAGCCCATGCAACTAGGAATGTCCCCCCTTTCCACGGCTGAACGGAGAAGGACCCAGGGAGGTCTATGCCTGTACTGTGGGGAGGCGGGGCATGCCATCGCCTCCTGCCCTGTGAGACCTCGCAGGGACAACGACGTTCTGCCGGTAGGTAGCCTGTCACAAATGATGTCCATGCAACCCAGTTAACCATTCCAGTTATTCTGGGTCCCCAGGGGCGGCAGAGGATTGTCCAGGCACTAGTGGACAGTGGGGCCGCGGGTAGTTTTATTGATTCGGTGTTGGCCCGGCACCTAGGTCTGCCCTTACAGAAACTCGTCCGGCCTCTCTCCATCCAGTCCAGTACCGCACCTGTCCCTTCTCCTTCCGAGTGGGATCTCGATGTATGTTCTTCCCCACGCAAAGGATCCTCTGATACTGGGCTATCCATGGCTGCACCAACATAACCCCCGACTCGATTGGAGAACAGGTGAGCTGACTGCTTAGTCTCGCAACTGCCTGACTACCTGCATGTCACTGCCCTGTCGAGCCTCCAGAGTGGAGAGTCCTGAACCGGAGAACCTGAGCCGGATCACGGAGGAGTACAAGGATTTCCACAACGTGTTTAGCAAGGCACGAGCCTTCGCGCTTCCCCCTCACTGGGACTGTGACTGTGCCATTGAGCTCCTGGAGGGTGCTAACCTTCCCAAGGGGAGGTTGTATCCCATCTCCCTCGAGGTGGAAGAGTCCCTGAAGGATTACAAGCAGGGGATCATCTGTCCCTCCACCTCACCGGTAACCACTGGCTTCTTCTTCGTGAAGAAGAAAGACGGGGGCTTACGGCCCTGCATTGACTATCGGGCCCTCAATGCCATTTCTGTAAAGAGAAGAGAACCCTTACCTTTAATTCCCTCCTCACTAGAGCAGCTCCGCGAGGCCCGCATCTTCAACAAGTTAGATCTGCAGAGTGCCTACAACCTGGTTCGAATTAAACAGGGAGATGAATGGAAGATGTCATTCATCACCAGTATGAGTATCTCATCATGCCTTACGGGCTAGCTAACAGTCCTATCTTCCAGGCTTTCATGAACCATGTGTTCAGGGACATGCTGTATCGCTATGTGATTATTTACATCGATGACATTCTCATTTACTCCCCAGACAAACCTACGCACATATGCCAAGTACTACAGCGGCTCCGGGAACATCACCTGTTTGCCAGAGGGGAGAAATGTGACTTCCATCTGCCCCAGGTCCAGTTCCTGGGCTACGAGATCCGTCACGGGGCGGTAGCGATGGCGGAGAAGAAGGTGGCGGCCATCCGGGACTGGCCGAGACCCCGTACCCTCAAGGAGCTGCAGAGGTTCTTGGGGTTTGCTAACATCTACCATCGTTTTATCCGTAACTTCAGTCAGGTGGCAGCACCCCTCACTTCTCTGACTCGTAGCCAGCCATCCAGCCTGCCTTGGTCTCCGGAAGCAGCAGCGGCATTCGCAGGGCTCAAAGCAGTCTTTTGCTCAGCTCCCATTCTTGTCCAACCCCGACCCGATCTCCCCTTCGAGGTCAAGGTCGATGCATCCGAGGCAGGTGTGGGAGCAATCCTGATACAACGTGACCGCCAGACCGGGAAGTGCTACCCCTGTGCCTACTATTCCCGTAAGCTGATGGCCGTGGAACACAACTACCAGGTAGGGGATCGAGAGTTGCTCGCTATCCACCTGGCCTTAGAAGAGTGGAGACATTGGCTGGAGGGGGCACGTCATCTTTTCCTGGTCCTGACGGACCATCGTAACCTAGAATACCTCCAATCCGCCAAACGCCTCTCTGCCCACCAAGCCCGGTGGGCTCAATGGTTTGCCCGTTTTGTCTTCAAGGTCAGTTACCTCTGGGGAGCAAGAACACTAAGGCTGATGCCCTCTCCCGGCAGTTTGACCCGCCGGCATCCGAGGATCGAGTCCATCCCATTCTCAGCCCCACCTGCTTCACTTCGACCATCACCTGGGACCTAGAGGAACTCATCCACCGAGAGCAGGAGGGGAGAACCTCTCCTCTAGGATGTCCACCTGGACTGCGTTATGTAGCCAAGAAACATCGCGATGCCCTCCTCAAGTGGATCCACTCCCACCAAGGTACCGGGCATCCAGGGGTAGCCACCACCAAATGTTTGATCTCTTGTCATTATTGGTGGCCCGAGTGGAAAAAGCAGGTCCAGGATTTTGTAGGCTCCTGTCCAGAATGTGCCCAGGCCAAGATGTCCCAGCATGTTCCGGCGGGCCTCCTACAGCCCTTGCCGGTTCCGTCACGGCCTTGGTCCCACATAGCAATGGACTTCATTATGGATCTACCCAGCTCGGCCAGTAAGACCACAGTACTCACTGTGGTTGACAGATTCTCGAAGATGTGCCGACTAGTGGCTCTCCCCATGTTGCCCACCGCAGCGGCTGAGACCTTGGTCACCCACGTCTTCCGATATTATGGCCTGCCAGACGACGTCTCAGACCGCGGTCCCCAGTTCAACTCGCAAGTCTTCAAGGAGGTCTGTCATAAGCTAAATCACCCTCAGTCTCTCGTCGGCCTACCATCCTCAGTCCAACGGCCTCGCTGAGCGAACCAACCAAGAGGTGGCCAAGGCGCTCCGTCTTCTCTACAGGACAGCTCCATCCAGCTGGGCGTCTCACCTGGTGTGGACAGAGTACTCCCTTAACGCCCAGGTGAGTCCAGTCACTAACCTGTCCCCCTTCCAGTGCGTCTTAGGGTACCAGCCTCCCCTCTTTCCTTGGGACTCCCAGGAGGGCCTCGGTGCTGCGTGTGGAGGACTGGTACCATAACAGCCGTCGAGCCTGGCAACAAATACAATGGGCCCTGAAGACCCAGGCAGTGAGACGCAAGAGCCAAGCCGATCGACGGCGACAACCTGGACCCACCTACTAGGCTGGACAACTGGTCTGGTTGTCCACCAAAAACCTACGCATCCCGGGGTGCCGTAAGCTGACCACCCGCTTCATCTGACCCTTCTGAGTCCTTCGCCGGGTAGGCCCCATGGCCGTCCGTCTGCAACTGCCAAAGGTGTACCACATCTGTCCTACGTTCCACGTCTCCCTCCTAAAGCCAGCTAAATGCGGCCCCCTCCGACCCGACGTCACCCCCGCTGTGAGTTCCCCCGAATTGAATCTGTTCCCTTCTGGACTCTCGCCGACGTTGGGGACAGTTGCAGTACCTCATGGACTGGGCCGGCTGTGGACCGGATGACCACAGCTGGGACCCCGCAAGTGCCCTCGGCCTCCAGGAGGCAGCCGTCGGGGGTAATGTCACGCCCACACAGGCGGGACCCACCAGATGCGCCGCATTACGCCCTCGTTACTGATCCTACAAAGGAGAACAGGAAAGCTTACCAGTCGTGAAGTATTGAGCCAAATGTCTTTGAGCCTTACTGAGTGGTTTAGTGTATCTTGTCTGCCTGCTTTCCTGCACCTATTCCGTCCGCCTTGTGTGTTCTCCTCACCCTGTTCCATTTCCTTCCCCAGACCCGCTCCCGTACCTGACCTGCCTTCCCCGCCGAGACCGGCACATCGCGTCCTCCCTTCCCCGTGTGTTCGTGTCCCGTGCTTCTGTGTAGGACAGACCCCCCGGCTATCGACCCTCTCTTCCGACCTACGACTACGCTTATTGGATATCCCTCCTTGTACCTACGCTTCTCTCTTGCCATTAAAACCAGCTTTAGCTTGCATATCTGGATCCGTGTTTTCCTGTCCACGGGGACACCACAGGTGTGTTCGCGATCCATTTGCACCGAAGTTAATTGTGAGCCATTGGGACATGTTTGAAGTCTAATTTTTGTAATTTTATCATTAAAGAAGTTCATAAAATGTTGGCTACTGAAATTACTCGGTAGCAGAGGTTCAGCCTTATCTGTTAGATAAGCTATTGTTTTAAAAAGGTGGTAAGGGTTATTTTTATTGCAATCAATGAGGTTACAATAGGAGGCTGAGCTTGCCCTATGAAGGGCTAGTTTGTATTTTTGCATGCTGTCAGACCATGCCAACTTGAACACTCCTAAGCCTATGGATTTCCATTTGTGCTCCAATCTGCGGCACTGGTGTTTGTAAGAGCGTGTGTAATCATTAAACCATGGGGAGTGCCTGGTGGTTTTTACTATTTTATTTTTCAAAAGAGCCATTTCATCTAAAATCTGCCTAACCACTGTATTGAAGTCATGGGTGACTTCATTGACATCTGTACTAGATATGAAGTTCACATTACTTACTGCATTAATAAATCGTAGCAAATTTCTATCATTTAGGTCAGGGGTCGGGAACCTATGGCTCGTGAGCCATATGTGGCTCTTTTGATGGCTGCATCTGGCTCGCAGACAAATCTTTAATAAAAGAATAATAATGTTAAAAATATAACATTCTCATGTATTTCAATCCATTCATTTCCTACTGCTCACTTTCATGGTTGCGGGTGGCTGGAGCCAATCACAGCTGTCCTCCGGGACAACAAATTTTTATTGGATAATGAGTAACGTACACGGGTCGTTGTGAGGTCAGGAAGTAAACTTCCCTCCTTTTAATCAAGTAGTCAGCTAGCTAATTGCAGAAACCGTTTTATCGAAGAAGATGGCTAAAAGAAAAAAAGATGAGGAGTATCGTACTTTTCAGCAGGAATGGACAGAGGAATTCGCCTTTGTGGAGAGAGCAGGTTCTGCAGTGTGTCTAATATGCAATGATAAAATAGCATCGCATTAATGGTAAGAAGTACTTTATTCATCATTGGTTAGCAACAGCATAACGTTATTATAAAGAATTCAGAGACTTATTGTACTTTAAAAGTGTTGGTCTTACATAAAATGCACACATTTACTTGTATTTAGTTTTAAACATATTGTATGGCTCTCACGGAATTACATTTTAAAATATTTGGCGTTCATGGCTCTCTCAGCCAAAAAGGTTCCCGACCCCTGATTTAGGGGATGTGTCCTAATAAACTTCTCTGCCAAAGTCAAAGAGGGTTGCTCAATCACAAAGGTGATTAGAAAATGGTCAGAGAAGGACTTATTCAATAAACAGACAGATACATGACGAGAAGAAACTCCACGAGTAATAACCCAACAGGTCTTCAGGTACTTTGGACTTGGAGAAGGCATTCGACCGTGTCCCTTGGGGGAGCCCTGTCGGGAATGCTCTGGGAGTATGGGGTCTCGGGCTTCCTTATAAGGACTGTTCAGTCCCTGTACATCCAGTGTTAGAGCCTGGTCTGCATTGTCGGCTTGACTTTTCTCCGCTGAGGGTTGGACTCCGCCAGGACTGCCCTTTGTCACCAATTCTGTTTAACTTTTATGGGCAGAATTTCTAGGCCATGGCATTGAGGGTGTCCGGTTTGGTGACCTAAGGGTTAGGACTCGGTTTACCAGTTGATCTGCGTTCCTACACTCACCTATGGTCATGAGCTGTGGGTTGTGACGGAAATTATGAGATCACGAATACAAGTATAAGTTGTAGGCCAGATGAGGTGGCTCGGGCGTCTGGTCAGGATGCCTTCCTGGTGAGGTGTTCCGGGCACAGCCCACTGGGAGGAAGCCCTGGGGAAGACCCAAGACAGTGGAGAGATTGTCTCTTGGCTGGCCTGGGCACACCTTGGGATCCCCCCAGAGGAGCTGGATGGCCCCACGACATGGAAAAACAATATGCACATGCACATTGGCCTCATCCTTTAACCAGCAGCTCTGTAGCCCCTTCAAAGTGGCCATTGCATCTTGTCTTACTCGAGGTTTCTCAGTTTGGTGGTCTTTTTGATTCTTTATCCCTTCCAGGTCTTACTACTGACCATAACAGTATTCCAAGGAACATGAAAATGATATAAAATTTGAAATTCCATCTCTTTCTCTGTGCTTACTCAGAACTTTCGAACTGTTCTGAAACTTCCTTGTCGTCCATTGTCAAGGCATTATTTTGATATAAGATATTTACCACCTGGTAAAGTGAACTTACAGGACTTGTAAGTCCTACATACACTAAGCAAATTCATTTCAATTGAACACAAGTGGAAGTGAACTGGAATAATTTATATTATTTGTGACTCATATGATAACATCACTTTGGTGTTAAAGAGTAAAACTGACAATATCACCTGAAATGTTTGATAAACTGTTCAGAATGTCAGTGTGAAGTTTTTTGTGTGACACCCGGACACCAGAAAGGAGGCAGACTCTGTAATGCGGGAGAAGGGTTTATTGGACAGTAAGCCAAGTTCACCAAAAGGGAAATCCAAACAGGTAGTCAAGTCGAGCGCGAAGAGTCAAAAGCCGGTGAGTTCCGTCCTACAGGCAGAGACAGGACATGGAGACAAAGGGATGGAAGAGGGAATGAAGGCAGACCAGGGAAGCAGGGCAGGACAGGCAAGCGGGGCAGGCAGGACCAGGCAAGGTGGCAGGGTTTACCAGGGCAGCAGGACAGCAGGGTACGACGAGGCAGGCAGGGAAGACACAAGACAATGAAACACTCAGTAGCCGACATTCGCATGGTAACAATACTTAGCAACACTCTGTGGTACGATTTGGATTTAACTAGTGCATTGGATTTGCACCAATTGCTAGCAGCTGTGTTGCCCCGCCCCTGTGGGCGTGACATTTTGTGTTACACTGTGTCATTCTTATAGTTATGGTTTTTATAATGTTACAATTATGTGTTTATTACAAAGCAGCCCTGCATGTTTACGGACTGAAGAACTGTTTTCTATTCTTATCAGAAAGCTGAGACTTACCCAATATTCATCCAGTACATACTTTAAACATTTGAGTGTGACACACAACAAGAGATTGAAGAAATTAATTCTAACAATATCTGTAACACTTCACACTACCTTTGCTTTTCATATGCTAAGAAAATTATTTATTGATTAGATTTTGAACCCATGTCAATAGGCATTAAAAGGAAATATGATTGCTCCACAGATGAAAGTGCTTTATGTTATAGTAGCAGGCTATGGCAATCACTCCGGGGGGGTAATGTCTGCCTTAACAGGTGTTTGTGTTCACTGAGCACCCAGCAAATCTTCTACTAAAGGAGACGGACCTATAAATAATTACCAGTTTATTTGCACCAGGAGCGTTGTTCAGTCGTGAAGTTCAGTCACCCGAAAACACTACAAATATCATAAATTCCATCACCATAAAATGTCAAATGGGCTGGGGTGTAATGGAATGATTGACTGCCTGGAGGTGATTGTGGCTCAGATATAGATCTGTTTTTAAACTTCTAGTCTGTTCCACCAAGCAAAAATATATGCGTTCATGTGTAAATGGGTAACAAACACACTAGTTGAGGGGTTCACTTGATTACAGGTCACTGAACAATTCAAAAAGCTTGAATCACTTGTATCAAAATATTTCTTAGTAATCCTTGAGTCCATAATGAACATATTTTTGGAAAGAACTTAGCTTAATTCTTCTCAATATGCTAGTTTTCTTGTACTTTTCCACGTCACAATTACCTTCTTAAAAAGGGGAGGAGTACAGTGGTGGTGCAGATTTTTGAAATATTCGTCTTTTTACTGAACATACTATTATGGGTAAATGATTCCTGCACCAAAGCGTTTTAAATGCTTCAGTTACTTTGGAATAAATACCAGGATGGAAGAAAGGAACAAGGACTCTCATTAAATCTAGGGAGTAACCAAGCAGAGAGGCATTTCAAGGACAATGGAGCAGCAGTGACATGTTCAACCATAGAGAGGAAAAAGTTTTAGCTGGATGGAGATGCCCAGAATGGAAAACATTGCTGTTTCCAGTAATGTGATTTGAGAGTGATGCAGGATGTGGATGAAATAGCAGTAGAAGTTAAAGAGCTAGGCTGCAGTTTGCTGAGGAGCAGGCATAAGTGGTCATGAAATGGACTGCATTATGTAAAGCAATGACAAAAAGGGTTTTAGGTTTGAATCCAAAAAGGCTTGGTCTTCTGCAAGGTGCTTAATTTAATTTGCTTAATGAAATTAAACAGCTCCATAAATTAATATAAATAACTGTACAATGCTTTGGATACAAAACCTGCAAAATAAAATATAATAGCTCTACACTCATGCATTTCTTAAGGAGAGTTCCAGTGCACTAAACACGTTCAGCTGTACCTTTGCAGGAGAAATATCACTCCCAAACACCTCCCATGAGCTCTGCTGGAATACCAGAGGTGACATTGTGGTGGAATGAGCCCAAGGGCATATTGCAATCAACAGAATGGCTCACAAATCTGCCCCTCAAACCACAAAGTAAATCATTTGGACTATTTCTCAGGCATTTATAGCCCAGTTACTTGACAATGCCTGCATCAGTGAAAGATCTATGGCACTCAGTAGTTCATTTTGTAATTTGTTTCTGCCAGTGGACAAAATACAATGATTTGGCTTGTATCATGAAAATCCTCTCCTACATTTTGTTACGACCGTTAGTATCTTGGGACTCTCTTCTGGTTGCAAGAAAATAGGTGAGCCATTCCATATCAAATCACCTAGTCTGAGGAATATATGCAAAGTCACCCTCTTCCTTCCCCTGTAAAAACATCACAGGTGATCCTATACCAAACCTGTGAAGAAATCCCAAAACATTAGGTCTGTATCTCTAATAGTTTTGAAAATACAGCCATCTGAAATGGCAATTAATATAACCCATTTTTTCAAACAAGCCTTTCAATTCAACTTTCGACATTCACAGATTCTTTGATAAGGCATGCACAGCTTTGAAATTTTGTGACTATGGCTAACTTTGTTTGTAGCATAAAGCAAATTAGTTCAGATGACATTACTCTAAAAAGCCAGTCTTTTCTCAATGCATAATTCATATGGTTTCAGTAATCATGTGAAATTAAATTAGCATAACTGGAATAGCAATGCATTTCCCTGTATTTCATGCAAAGCAGTTTCAAGAAGCATATAAATATGTGGTTACTGAAAGAAACAATGTAGTGATTCCAGCAGCCTTATTAAAAGTCCCTTAAGTATAGGGCATGTATTTAAAATATGGAATTTGATTATTATTATAGTAAGCACAGTGTAAACACTCAGAGGTGATAGAAACTTCTCCCTGTTCAGTACTCTTCTTCATTCCTTGTAATCCTTCAGTTGGTGAAGGACATTTAAAAAAAAATACTAAATATATAAAAAAGAAAGCGAGAGAGCAAAAACTGGAAGATGATGAAATGGGTTTGGATGACAGAGGAGTATTTATTATACATAACCAGTAGTTAAAAGATTAAGAAGCTATTACAGGTAGATGCAAACCCTGCAGAGCAGGGTGCAGATCCCCAATCTGGGAGGTGTGGGGGCACAGTGCTAATCAATGTAAAAGGTAAGTCTGCAGGACACACAAGCTGGTGGTTGCATAAAATGTGCCTTAAGGCTTCTCTTAAACAATGGTTACATTTACACTCAACTTTGTTCATATTTTCATTAATTGACTGTAAACAAATGCTCAGTGGGTTACTCTTTTGGGTAAAAAGTAGGCAAAAGCCTCTGTAAATGAGTGAAAACAACAATTTCACAGTCAGCTAAGCCTGGCCGCTGTTTACCCCCATGCGGTCTGTTTAGTGTTCCTAACATAAAACAGTGGTAGCATGGCCACCCACTTCTGTTCAGCCACCTCCTATTTAGATTTAACTACAGTAGTCAATTCACTCAGCGCCTATAGTTTGGCGGGTTTTCATATAGTATCATATTTCAAGAAGTATAGTTTAAACACATGGTGAATTTCCAAACAAAGATAAAATCAACCTCCATATCAAGCTTGTGTAACCCTAAGACCGCATATTAGAGTTAACCAGCTAAAGCTTGGGTTAGGGTTAGAAAAAGTATGGCACACTACTGTGTCTTTCCCAGTTTAATGTGAACTTAACTATATGCTATATGTATATACTATACAAAATACATAATACATGTCTGGCATATTAATGCATGCTTTACAATCCTAGGTAATCAGGTAATAAAAAATCCCGCATTTCAGAGTTTTTACCCTTTTCCATCATTGGTTAAAATATTATTATTTATTAAAATATGATATTAAAACCCAGAGCCCTGATAAAGTAAAGTTTATTAATAAGTACTTCACTATAGATGTTAATGACTTTTTCCCCATCTGCACAGCGGAGGTGAATGGGTTAAAGCATGACTGTGCGAAGGTCAGAGCCAGCATGCAGGGCTGGCCTTTCGCTCATGTGACCCATGCAGGTGCGATAGGCGCTGCCCGCGCAGCACCAATATTCAACAACAATGTGCTATTTTCAAAACAAACGCATGGAGGCCAAACCAAAGCAGAAAATAGGCAGGGAGCACTGGCAAGCTTCCATTTTCACAGGCCAAAGTCCCGTGAGATCAAAGCTCTCCTTCATATACACCCTGCATGTGTTTCACACACACGTTCTGCATGCCTTCATGGGGAAATGCCCAGATAGAGCCCAGCTGGCTGAAGATAATAAGGAATTATTTGATTCTTAACTGCTGAAATAGAATGATTACAGAATTTTGCTCTTGAGCCCTAAAATGAGAATGTAATCAAGCTTGACATTAAGCAACTTTATCACAGCTGTGACTGAATACACTTTCCTTGTCTTTGTTGTCAGTTTCCCTACTCAGGGTCCTGCTGCTGTCCCAAAGCTGTCACATGTCCCGTTTCTCATTCAGCCACTACTATCAGAAACAGACATTTGTGTTCTCTTTGTCATGCTCAGCTCATGTTTCAGAAAGCGAAATACTAAGACGCGGTGAGCGTGTGCTTTTTCAAGAGGGGGCAGATTAGAGCTTTTGGAAATAGAGGACAATACACCATTCGTGAATAGCACCTCTGTGGTATCCCTGACCAAACTACCTGTGCTGTGCTACTGCAGTAAAACTAAAAAAAATGAACTGGTCAGATTATCTTAGCATCTATTGCTTGTTTAGATTTTAATCATTAAAATATACTCTAATCACATGGGTGCCCAAGTGCATAACAGCAGGAGTGTAGCCTGCATCATATCATCAAGTCCCACTGACTTAATTGCCCTCCAAATTTCACCCATACAGCCAATTACATCCCTCAGCACCATTTCATCCCTCTCTTTCGTAGATTTTCTATAACCCTTTTTCTGGTTATGGCAAAAATGCCATAAGATCTTTACCAAACATACAAAATAGTGTCTTGGGGTATTATATATCAGACAGGTTGGTCTTTCTGCTTTCTGTGCACTAGTCATTGTGTGTACGTGAACTCAGATCATAAGGAATTAAATATGCAAGGTGTAATGCAAATAGATATACAATCCTTACTTAAGGAGGCTTTTTGCATAATCAAATTAGATTAAGCAATTCTGAAATCTGTCTTGCTAAAAGAACTATATTTGTATCCCTGCGAGAATATAAAATTACTCAGATTAACTATTTAGAGAAATTGTTCAACATAAATGATTAACAATAAATATTACTTCAAGGGTCACCATAGATATTTTGCATAATACTTTCATATTTTCTAACAAATCTGTCCAAGCTTAACTTGAGGGAAATAAGTATACCCTCCATTTTTACTCCTTTATGAACTGTTACTATGTTACATTGGCTGATTGAGACAAAGACTTGCTTTTATAAAAGATCTTTAATAATAATGGTCTATCAAACAAATGAAAGAGTGTTAAAAGACTAATTTCTTTCTCTATGACAGACAAGTGATTTAATCCATGTTTACTGAGAATGCCATTTTAGCTATTTTAGACTATAACATTCCCTAATGCAGAAAGTTTGTTTTTCATTTGTTTAAACAGATTTAGCTTCTTGTAAAATTATAAAACAAAATAACTCATGACCACCGAATGATGTTAGTTAGTTTTAGTCTTCTTTTAGTCTTTAGTCTTTTTTTGATTTTTAATTATACCTATATGAAAGAAAAGCTTACAAAAAATCCTTAAGAATTGACTTTCACACTATTTGACCTTGAAAGAAAACTCTGCTTTGAAAATACCAGATTGCTTTATTATCAAAAATATTGCTATGTGTTGCCTCTAAGTAGTGGTATAAAAAAGCACATAATAAGTTTTTTAAAATATCATGTGTTTAATAGAATATTTAATGGAATATTCACATGTAATAGAGTGGCACATATTCACAACTATATATACAAAATGTCATGTCTATGTGGATTTCAGATCATATCCTACTTTTGACTGATTCAGCCATATCTGGTACAACGGGCCATCTGTCTCCTATATTGAAGGACTGCAATAATGAAACAACTGACTTTATTAACCTAGATGGGGAGATGAAAGTTGAGAGATGAAAGCTGAAGGTTATCCCCAAGCCCCGCCCTTCTGCACCCCCCTCTAAGGATTGCACTGGGAGGGTATATAAGCATCTCTGGCTTTCTGGGATGACCTAGGTCACTCAGAGTATGCTGCAGATGGCGCAGAGGGAGTGATTAACTTTTTTCGTACAGTCTTACAGCTCAGAAGCACGTCTGGCGTTATTTTTGACTCAGTGTTCAAATCTCTGCCTTACATCAGGGCCGTAAAGATGGGAATTGGGGTAAGTGCTCTATTTTTTAGCATCCATTATGTTTTCATTATTAAAAAGCTAGTGATATGTAAGGTTTTGGTTTATTTATTTGTTGTCTCTTTGTCCATCTTCATATAACTCCAAAAGAAACTAAAACTAATGCAGAAAAAGTTGGCTTTTTTAACTTAGTGAACTTAGTTAAATACATTTGAATGACTAGGCAATTACACTACCGGTGTTAGAAAATATTTAGCTTGTTTGCAGCATTTGATAATTTCATGACACAGCATGTTTTTATTTTCACATAACATCAGCTTTTCCTGTGAAGTCAGCAAAGATCATTGTTAAAGATTTCTTAGCTCAGCAGCCTTTCTCAGGGTTAATCAGATACAGCAGTTTTCATCAAGAGTGATTTACAAGTCTTGGATTCTGCGATAGTATTTTTAAACTGCTGACAATTTAACTGAAATGATTAGATGTCTAGGCTCTGGATTGGAGGATCATAGGTTAGTGTGGCTCTTTGCTCTTAATGGCATTCCTGTTGTCCTGCCCCTCCAGCCCCCCCAGGGGTGAGGTTGTATATTATCCTAGTTACAGGTTTTCCCATGGTGTGTGTGGCCTATAGTGCACTGGAATTCTGGCTAGCATATTCAATATCCTGACATAGGCTTCAGGTTCATTGTGATCTTGGACTGGATTTGTGATTTTTCAGAAGGGGTAGAAACTTTTGTTTTTTATCTGATCATTTTTATCTTTAAATAATAACACTCAGTAAATGGAAATTAGCGGGAGAATATTTTAAAACAAATTTGAGGAAGCGCTAGTGTAGCGGAAGCTAAAACATTTGGTTCCTTTAAATTAAAGCTAGAAAAGATTTAAATTTCTTATGTTCTTAACAAATCAAGACATAATAGGAGTAATTTGAAGAATAGCAGTCTGGTGTGAATGATTCCAGTATTGGATGTTAGTAAGTATTTGTCACAAATCAACTTCCCCTCTGTCCCTTACCTGGCACAGAAAGGCCATGAGAAGTACCAGCTGGCAGCTACATCTGAGCAGGATGGCAAGAAAAAGTCAAAGGGGAAGAAGAAAGAGAAGGATATGGATGAGCTGAAGAAGGAAGTGGACCTGGTCTGTGTTCAATTATTGCTTTTATAATGATATCAAAATCAAAGTTTACAGAGGTGAAACACTACACTGAAAGAATGAATAAATAAATAAGCTGATAAAACAAACAAATATAACTGATAATAATAACTGATAAGTTGATATTAAAGATTGTCTTTGAAAGACTTTAATTACGGTTTTTGACACAAAATTTCTTGCTGATTTGCTCTTCTACAGGATGACCACAAATTGACGCTGGATGAACTCCACCGCAAATACGGCACAGATTTGAGCAGGGTGAGCTTCTGGTTCACATATTCATAATAGACATCATTTATTACACAGATTCATGAAGTATGCATCAGCCTGTACAAATGACTAGATGATGGTGATCCCAGCAGGATGTGGCCAGACGTAAGCGATAATCATCTCTGTTTTTCCTTTAAGAGCAGCACAGTGCCTTAGTGGGTAGCATTATGGGACTGATTCCACCACATCTACATAATTGTGCAGTTTTCATATTTTCCCCACATTCATTATGTTTCCTCTTGTTATTCAAGTTTCCTCCCACAGTCCAAAGGCGTGTGATTTTGATTAAGTCCTGTTTCACTTTAATGTGTTTGTGCTCTATGATGGACTGGCATCTCATCCAAAGTGTTCACTGCCTAGTGCCCTGTGATGGACTGGCATCTCATTCAAAGCATTTACTGCCTAATGCCCTGCAATGGACTGGTATCCCATCCAAAGTGTACACTGCCATGTGTCCTGTCCATTTTGGGATACAGGCTCGCAATGATCTTACTGGGAAAATGAATGGATGGAGCTTTGCCTTTCTTGCCCAGGGTTTGACCATCATGCGTGCCGCAGAGATCCTTGCCCGTGACGGCCCCAATGCCCTGACTCCACCTCCCACCACTCCAGAGTGGGTTAAGTTCTGCAGGCAGCTGTTTGGCGGGTTCTCCATGCTGTTGTGGATTGGTGCCATTCTTTGCTTCCTGGCATATGGAATCCAGGCTGCCTCTGAGGATGAGCCTGCCAACGATAATGTAATATCATCAATCATTTTTAAAAGTTTTCCAAAATATAAAATGCCGATATTTCTGAGTCAGCTCAGTGGATAGCAGTGTTGCATCGCACTCTTTTCTATGACTTGAGGTTTAAATGTCACCGCTGTTCTTTGGCAGTGAAGTTTACATGTGTTCCCTGTGATGAGCTGTTTCCGCTGGGTACTCTGATTTTAACCTGCAGTCAAAAAGTCTGCAATTAGGTTAACTGGCATTTCTATATTGTATATAGTGTATGACTGTGTGTTTTTCACAATTGCATGAGATTTAAAAATGGAAAATGAATACCCTGCTATTTCAGACAGAATATTTCAACATGCAATGTAATATGCCAGCTGTCCCAGCCTTTCGATAGCCATGAAGAGACAGTATATTTTTCAAGGTTTTTATGTCTGCCCTCTTGTTCCATAGTTGTACCTTGGGGTTGTGCTTTCTGCTGTTGTCATCATCACTGGCTGCTTTTCCTATTACCAAGAGGCCAAAAGCTCCAAAATCATGGACTCTTTCAAGAACCTGGTTCCTCAGGTGTCAACTTCTAGAATATATATAGCGAATATGTTTTAGATTTTGCTTTCTAGGCCTAACTCTGTGAAAGCAAACTCAACTGTGTATGTCTTTTAGCAAGCCTTGGTGATCCGTGATGGTGAGAAAAAGAGCATCAATGCTGAGGATGTGGTGGTTGGAGACCTGGTGGAGGTGAAAGGAGGTGACAGAATCCCCGCTGATTTGCGCATTATTTCTGCGCATGGTTGCAAGGTAAGTTGACTAAGTACTTTGGGCCCCTAACAGAGAAACACCACCCTTTTCACCTCATGGATGTTCTTTTCTTCATCAGTGTTCTATATCTGAGGGATCATGATTTACTGGGGAGTAGTGGTTAGAGCAA
The DNA here is from genome assembly GCA_026779585.1 of Mormyrus proboscirostris. NCBI lineage: Eukaryota > Metazoa > Chordata > Actinopteri > Osteoglossiformes > Mormyridae > Mormyrus > Mormyrus proboscirostris. The sequence continues at coordinate 482,145 of JAODKF010000040.1, read as the reverse complement.
TCTGTTAGTCCATCTTTCCCTCTCTTTTTAACCAATTGATCTTTATTTAGGTGGACAACTCCTCTCTCACCGGAGAATCAGAACCTCAAACTCGGTCTCCTGACTTTTCCAATGACAACCCCCTGGAGACCAGAAACATTGTATTCTTCTCTACTAACTGTGTAGAAGGTATATCGGCACAGAGAAACTGAAATACATTTATGTAAATAAATCATTGTGGGTCTGGTTTGGAAAGTTTATTATAATTAGATGAGAACATAATAAGAGCATCCTGTCAGAATTCAGTATGGAGATGTTTGTAATACCCTTTCAAATACACATTTCCTCCACCATCCAAAAATAGTGTTCCTACAGTATGAAACCTTTCACAAGCTAAAATGAAGTAAAGCGAGGAACCAATTATCCTACATTTACATACATTACATTACATTACATAAATGATATAGACACCAATATATACAGTAAACTAGTGAAATTTGCAGATGACACCAAGGTGGGTGGTGTAG
>JAODKF010000040.1:389466-415248 GCA_026779585.1 Mormyrus proboscirostris | reverse complement strand
GCTATCCCTCAAAATGTTATTTGAGTCCAGGTAATCCACCATTTTCTCTTTGATTATAGCCTCCATAACTTTACCAGTTATACTAGTTAGGGTGATTGGCCTATAGTTTGACAAATTACTTCTATTGTTAAATTGTGGCATGCATATTACATTAATTTCAGCATCTGTGTCCAGGCTGCTGTCACCACTAACACCAGGCCCTGTCACGTGGTTGTCAGCCATTTCCACATCCATAGACACATGTGCATTTGGTGACCCCCCCCGTCTACATCGTTATCCATATTACCACAGTCCATAGCTTCATCAGTACCATTCTCATTTAAATCATTTATTAAGGCGAGCATGAAGGGGTTAATTTCACCCAGTTGTCCGCCATTCAGTTCATCAATCAACCGCTGCAGATCAGGGTTCATCGGTGCTTCACTATCATTGCCATTTATATGCATCCTTCTAGACCCCCCGGCCTCATCAAAACTACACAACGACCATTTTTCAGGCATGTCTCTGTTTTTTCTTTACAGCTGGTCAGACAGATCCACCAAAAAATCAAACATCTGATCCTAACAAAGGAAAAAAGCTACTTTGGGACCCTTCAACCGCTCCTCCCAAGAAACAGCTCCGGCCGGGGAACTCACAACCGGCCACTGCCAAGGTGTCAGTGTGTCAATATCCCAATCTTGTATCCTCTGTGGTGGTTCCAATAAGGGTGAGGTTGCTGGAACACTGCTCGCAGATCCCTCTTCGTCCGGCGGTACGCTTCGTGTCGTGGGAGTCCCCAGTCGCGTAGATTCCATTCACGATTATCTCTGAAAATAACCATTGGCGTGTTTAGCAGGTCATCGTTGTTATCTGCAATTGTGAGCATAATCATAGAGATAAATAACTATGAATAATAACTTACTGTTATTCCAATCCTCTGTTACACGGCTCAGACTTGACACCGTGCAAAATTCTTGGTCAGAAATAATTGTAATGTTTTCACAGTAGAAAAAAAATCTATAACAACAATTCTAAATACATTTAAATGAAAATGTAGCATACCTCCAGTTTAGCGTTTCCATCGTCACTTTGAAAGTTGGTCGTCGGTGTTGCTTCAAGCTTTCAGATGTCGGATGTATTTTGTGCATGTCACTTGATCGCTTAATAAAGGCAAACTTTTGGGTGAGGGTGGAACGCCCTCCCCCTCTGTGGGGGGTTTACACGATGTGGATACATTCGTCCGCAGGGAGGCGCTAACGACCCATCTTTACCATCATACGAGCTATCCCCCGTTTTTTGCTTTTAAACTCTTTTATTCCTTAATTTATTTATTACGGTGTTAGTGGACCAGCTGTGTGCTTTATTCTATAAACTTTTTATATCTGTTTTTATACTCTATTACTATAATCAGGGTCTTATTCCCTATTTATTACGGCGTTAGTGGCGTACCATTACAGAGACTGATACATGTGTGCTTAGAATCTTCCTTATTTCTTGTTGTCTAAATGTTTATATCACACTCATACTAATTTAAAGTTTCATTATAACAAAAAGAGCTAAATGCAGTCTAAATTCATGGCTGTTAGCCGTTTCTACACCACCCTCCCGCTGTTTGCATGGTAAGAGTACAATTCTGCAAAATCATGCAACGATAGTCAGGGTGTGTTAGGTAATATGCTTAACAAACACGAATGATGTTTCTTATCCTTTAAAATCCAAGGCATTATTCAACCATAGTATGTTGCTAAATAACATTCATTAGTTCCTGCTGTCACGGTTCGAAGGGTAGGCGAGCGGGCAAGGAAGTGAGAGGAGCCAGAAGGACGAGGAAAACTGGGTTCACTGGGGAAGACAGGCACGAACAGCAACACTTCCATACACATTGACAATGACCGACATCAGACGAGGGGAGACGTGGACTCATATACACCACTAACTGGGGATTAACAGGACACAGGCGAAAACAATCGGGGAAATACACGTGGGGAATGAGGGGGCGTGGCACACGGGAGGATCGAACGGAGCGGATCATGACACCTGCAGCTATTAAATGTAATTAAATAAATTGGAGTCATCTTGTTTAAAATAAAACTAGCAAAATACAAGTAAATACATATTTTTAAGTTATAGTGAATTATTCCTTATGATTAACCAAATGATTAACCAGATGAATTTAGCTAAATGTCGCTAAACAACCGGGGTCTGTGGTGTTAGAGCTCGACTTCTATTTAAATTAGAAATAGATTATTTTATACAATTTACAAATAAAAGAGATTAACAAATATACTTAATGTGCATTCTGTGAGGATGGAGCTGCTGGCTGTGTGCTTCTCACAATCCAGGGCCATCGGTTAGCAGCATGACAACAATTTCCGCTAGTTGCCATTTTGTCCACAATTTCACAACCTGCTCTTTAAAGAAAATAGTCTCTCTACGTGCATGCGCTACAGAGAGAGCGAGATAGAGAGTGCTCATTTTAACAAGGATTACCCATGTTATTCCTTGATTCTTGTTGAAATGCTTAGGACGCTTTACTTTATTATTCACATTGGTAGAAAAGTGCTTTATTACTTAAAAAACGTTATGGTTAAGGGGTTTATTTGAAATAATGAGCACACTGTTGTCACCATTTTAAAATGGGATACGCTCCCCTCCCGCTTATGACGTCAAGGTACCAGGTAATATTTTTTCATATAATCCAAGACAATCGCATGATCTCATTTGACAAAATAATAGAAACTTATTACATTGAGAAAAACAAATACTTAGAATATCTTCAACTTAATTCATCAATAATATTTAATAGATGGTGCCGTAAGCAATTAGATCTGGAGCTTTCACCTAAAGTAGCAAACTTCCTAATAATTCCAACTAAAAAACTACTATCTAGGATATACGTGTATCAGGCAGAATCTGATACAATGCACTCACTCCTTAACCACAAATGGAAAAGGGATTTACTCATCAACCCAGACACTAACTTCTGGAGGCAAATTTGCTTGAGTACCTTTCAAATGACTCAGAACTCCAACCTGCAGCTAAAACAGTACAAAATTTTACATAGAACACATTACACAGGGCAAAGAAAAATACTGACATATGCGTAACTTGTAAGAAGGATGCACCACATAATTTCCTTCATGCTTTCTGGTACTGTACACCGGTCAACAAATTCTGGCAAAATATCTGTGAAGACTTATGGACACACCTAGGGCATCCCACCCACCATCCCCCTCACTTTGCCTGCTTGAGGACCTCATTACCATTAATATAGACACAAATAAATCTTGCATGCTTCTCACAGTACTAACCATTTCCAAGATAACAATCCTTCTGAACCGTCAAAAGAGAGTTTTAACATAACTCAGTAAAAAAATCTACTCCTGTTTCCATGGAGAGGATGTCTGCCTGTAAGAAAAATCAATTGACAGAATTTGAACATAGTTGAACTCCTATTAATTCATTTTATAATGTAATGTCACCCAGGGTGGTGGGGTCTTGCCCCCCCTACCCTGGTGTTCCTCTTGGCTGGGGTCCCTTAGTTGGTGTCTGTGGGTGGCCGCTGGCCTGGCCTAAGGGGAAAGGTGCGGGGTGGGCAGCGCACTGAGGGGGGGGTATCAGTATCTGTCCCCGGGGGGCTCCTGGCACACCCTTATTGCACGCCTGGGCCCAACACCACATTTCACACAACACTACGACTTTGTGGGGTAGTAGGGAGGTGCGCCAAAATACTGCCCCTCAATTGTTACTTGCATATTAGACACCACATGACACTAGGGCTGAGGAGGTGGGTTGAGGCAGGTGGTGCTCTGCCGTCTGCCAGGGATGGGGTGCCCATGTCTCAGCTGCTTGCCCGTTTTTTGCACTTCAGTCATATACACAGTTCATACTACATTAGGGCCTGGGGGAGCAGGGAGGGGAATGAGGCACTACGCTGTCTGCCAGCATTGGGGCCCTCATACTCTAAATGCACCCACTAATTTTAAGATAAGATAATCACAACTTTATTGATCCCCGTGGGGAAATTCCTTTTTACGCCTCCCTCAACTTTCTCTTTGTAGAGCAAGCTGTCGCGAATGGCTGCCACCTGTTGGGGCGCCCAGGGACCTGGAGGTTAAGGGTCTTGCTCAATGTTGAATGTTGAAATCATATCTCACAACAAGGGAGAATTCCCCCTTGTGTGTAGAACATTTTAGTGGAATCTGCTTTACTACTACTCTAGACAATTGCTGTTCCTTTGTTCAATTACACGTTTAATTAACTTTTGTTTTCTCCACATAACTGTTATTTTTTATTTCAGAAAACAACTTAGGCTATGCTGAGATCACAAGAAAAATAAGTTGATGCAGAGTTGCAGTGAAAAGATTCAGACAAAGCAGTGTGTGTTCACATGAACAGGGTATGATAAAAGTTCCTAAAGATGTACCTTCCTATTAAGTATAATTATGACTGTCAGCTGATTGACAGGTTGCATGTCCAATCAGTAACAAGCGCGTGATGATCAGTAGGTACATACCCTTTCTGTTTTCATTGCTGCTATTGATGTGGTGTTTTCACATTTGCTGGTTTTTCACTTTTGTTAGCATGTATTCGTATTTGCTGTTGTGTTTTTGTATTTGCTGGCATGTTTTCATATTTGCTTTTGTTGTTTTTGTATTAATGGTTGTGTTTTCTTATTAAAACTCAATCAAATTAAAAATTTGAGAGCTCACAATGTCAAATGGAGAGCACAATAAAATAAATTGTCTGTACATTTGATTTAGTGTTTTGTGGAAACATTAAACTAAAATCTGTACATGATTTAGAACATCGTGCCCAGAAAAAAATTGTCTATACCATTACTGTATCTGTTGCAGTCATGGACAAGGTTGGTCAAAGTGCAAAAGAGAAATAAATTGAATATAAATATTTAGACACTTAAAAATAGTTCTGACATTTTAAGACACACAAAAAATCCAATGTATAATCCTTTAAAGGTGTAACACACTTCGCACAATATGTATACTCCTTAATAAATATAAAATTCAACACGTGTTCCTGTCTTTCTTGGTTCTGTCTGAGGTGATTTCAGAAACAGCCCTTCTCCTCTCCCAGGTATGTTCAGCTCCTATATATCTGTTCTCTATGGTATGAAAGTGTTTGTGCAATTTGGACCCCTGCTTCCAGTAACACAGTTTCCCTGCTGGCTCCCAGCTTCACAACAGGTTGAATCCATGTTACTGACAGCAGGAGCCTTGCTGATCTCCTTTTTCTGTTTACACTTCCCAGTTTCTGTTTTTACCAAAGAGGGGAGAAGCAACCTCTACAATCACCTTTTCCAGATCATCATACTTACTGGCTGCTTGAGTGTCATTAACAGATCTGTTTGATCTGTAAAAAAACTGTAGAGGGTCCTGGAGAGTTTCAGTTAGTGGTTTTGAGAAATTGCTGGATGATCATAACTACAGAGGTTAGGGCTACTGATATGAAGTCATTCAGGTAGGAGATTTTTTTGGAACTGGAATGATGAGTAAGGATTTAAAGCAGGCTGGTACTGTGCATTGACTCAGGCTCCAATTCAAGTGGTCAACGAAAATGGAGACCAGTGCTTGAGTGTGGTTGGTGAGATTTGATCAGGGCCAGCTGCTTTCCAGAACTTTTGTTTCTGGAGTATGCATCTCACTTGTTGATCAGAGATTTTGATGGGTGGGCTCATGGAAACATTGGAAGAGAGATCTGGCAGTGGGGGAGATGGAGGCAAACAAGGTGCTGCAAGATGACTGTGATCAGGTTTTGGGGAGGGGGTGTCAGTTCTTTGTTTCTCAAATCTCGCTCAAATTTAGCTGATTTGGCAGTAAATGGCCTGCCTCAGTGATTGGTGGTTGTGGTTTGAAGTTGGTGACAGTGTGAATTCCCTTCCATATGGAACAGTCATTAGAAGCAAAATACTCCACTTGTTTGTCCGTATATTTGTGTTTCGCAACTCTTTTGAGAGCATGCTTGGCCTTTTTGTATTCCACTATGTTGCCACTCTTATGGACCTCTTCTTTGGCAAAGCGTAGTCTCTCCAACTCAGCTGTAAACCAAGGTTTGTTGTTATATTTCTCTATGGACTTTGTTGGAATACAAGTCTCTTCACAAAAGCGGATGTAAGAGGTGACTGCATCAGCATAATCATCCAGGTTGCTGTTTGCGGATTTAACCCTCTGGGGACAAGGGCATAGTCGGCGATGCCACGTATCTTTCTCGTCTATTTCAGTTCATAACTCGCTGATATCTTTTTGCAGAAATATGAAAAAAAAAAACCTGACTAAATCGGTAATCTGTCTTCTTTTCCAAATGTCCATTGTTGAAAGTATTAAAGTTTTTCAAATTAGGCTAAATTCACTAAAACCATGTCACCTTACTTTGTTTTACCTGCAACGGAGGCGTGTAGTACCACCCTCACTATGTGCATTCTAAATAGCCGCATTACCACGTATTCAAATCGCATTTGCATAGTAATTTGATGAAAAATGCAATAGTGAAACACGATCCACATAGATCAACATCAGCACCATAAAAGGGGATGTTGTGGCCAAGTGTGAAAGGCTCATGCATACACATGAGAGCTCCTACATATTCAATGGAATGAGGCAAGAAATAGTGACATGAAAGAAATGTGTGATCATGCCCCAGTCAGTGAAAGTGTGTTCCCTACCACAAGTCCTCAGAGGGTTTAATATGTCCCAGTCAATGGAGTCTATGCTTCCAATGGTCCAGGTTTTCACCAGTTTGATTTCAGGTTTTGTAGTTTTGAGCTTTCGTATGTATGAGGGTATGAGGTGGATGAATGAGTGGTTCAAGTTGTCTAGTGAGGCATGGATATTGGTTTTAATAGTGCTATAACAGTGGTTTAGAGTTTTGCCTTCCCTGGAAGGACTACTGATCAAGTGTTTACATTTGCAGTTCCTCAGTCAGATTATTGTGGTTGACGACTCCCAGGATGATTACTGGAGAATCTGGGTGTTTCAGCTCAACCTTAGCAACTTGATCAGCCAGCTGTTGTTGTTCTGAATGTGCATTTGCGATAGGATGGATGTAGACTTCAATCAGTACAATAGACGCAAATTCATGGGTAGAGCAGAAAGGCTTGCTGTTAATGATGAAATTTTCCAAGTCAGGGGAACACATTTTCTTTAAGACAGACACATCATTGCAGTATTTCTGATTTATATAAAAACATATTCCTCTGGATTTGAAACAGAGCGTGGGATCGCGATCTGCTCGGAGCAGCGAGAAGCAATCACCTTTTTGCCACAGGATCTCAGAGTATGGATCGCTAAAAGCTTGAATGGTTATTTGACAAAATCAGAATAAACCAGCTTCAGACTGTTTGCCTTTCCTACAGGTTGGTCTTGCTGAACTGAACTGGAATTATTACTTTGTCTGAATTATTATCATGAATGATTAACTCTTGGGTTAATAACTGAGCCATTACCAGAAATATTGCTCCTGGTGAAAGATGACACTTCTAGAGTGCAAGTGAAGTGTAGATTGAAGAGACAGAGAAAGGATCAGAAACAACAATAGGAGGGTCCCATCTCCCCAGCTCTCTTCCTTTCAATACCAGCTTCTCTTTTTGACATCTTAGACATTTCATACCATTTTGTCTCCAGGTTGAATAAACTGTAACATTCTGTCCACAGGTTGACACAGTTAGTGATTCAGCAGAAGTAATGCTTTGCATAACTAAATAACTGTTCTGCTTACCCATCTCAGTCTCTCTGCGTGTATCTGTCTGACTTTTTGTGTGGAAAACAGGGCAGTTCTCAGAATACAGCTGAATTGATTGGCTCATTTAACAAATGCTTTCATGTGTTGCTTCTTCAATTTGACTCATTTGGCTGTTTTTTTACCTCATTTCTGATGAAAATACCCACATTATCATTTCTCCCTCTCTTTCACTTTAAACCTGAGTACCTGTCTGTACTCATGGCACAGCTACTTCTGTCCCTCTGCCTGATCTGTAAAGCCTTGTTGTGGATTTGTCTCTTTTGGTCCTGTGTAACTGTAATTTCATCCTGATTCTATTATTTGTTATAGTGATGGCAATTTTAGGTCTTTGCTGCTAAATAGAAAAAAGATTCATGTCTATGAACTTCTTTCTCATTCAGTGCATTTAACCCAGCTTTTTGTGTTTTGAGCAAAATAATGTTAATAGAAATGTTTAAGCATTATCATTTAACCAACCAACAAACAACTAACCTGACTAAAAGGACAGCAGGTAGTGGTTTTAAATAAACTGCAATGGTATCAAACGCATCTCAGATTAAAGACGTGCTTTCAATGAGCAAAGGCAAAGGACCAAGATTACCTTAGTGAATAAAGTGCCTAAAACTGGGTTAATGGGATCCCACTTACCTCCTAGTGTCTGCTTTAGATCAGGCTGGCTGATTTCCTCTCATATGTCTGGGAAGACTGCACTGCTTTGGGTCACCTTGTTGCCATTAATAACGCTGAGAGAGCCGCTGATAACGCTGCAAAGGGCCAGCTGCTTGTTAATGAACAACCTTCTTATCTGTGTATTCTCACTCCTTAGCTGATGCAAGAACTCCAGAGATAGATGTAGTGCAGGCTGAAGGTTTTCCTATTGGAGATTTCGATGCATGATTTTACATGCCATTCAAACAGTCACACTGCTCTCTGCATTTTCTGTAAGGTTTTCTATTGCTTCATGTCTGGCTGTGTTGCACTATTTAAGCATTAACATGCACTTTGCTTAAATTGCATTGATTCTGATGAATATGCTCTCAGTGGCAGCATTTGATAGAGGTATCCTCTACCCCCCAAGTTCGAGGTCATATGCAAGTAATCGTCTGAAAGTGTGTATTCAGCTATTTGTATGTGCTTACATAGTGTCTGTACAGTGTCTGTATTGTGTGAAAGTGTGTGATCTTTGGGTCCACTGTGTCTGTTTGGGCTTGGACATACAGCTCTGGAAGAGACCATGGCAAAATTTTCAGTTTCCCACATTTCTTAATTTATGAGCATGTACCTGTGTAAATATACATTTTTGGAAACTTCAGTCTGGCTCTTCCCTGCTTCTCATTAATGATGGGCTTTTTCCTTGCTTTATGAGTCTTCATTCTTGCTTCAATGAGGCTGTTGTGAATTATCCTAACAGTGCCATTCACACAAATTACCCAGTTTCCCATTCTTTTTGAAGTTCATTTGAGGTCATCCTTTGATTTATGAGGCACTGCTGGATAAGTTGATGGTCATCTCTGACATTAGACAGTTGTTTCTGCCCTCCACCCGGCTGGTTTTTGGTTATTGCAAGTGTCTTCTGCTTCACCTTTTTCTTGTGCCCTGCTGTCTTGGAAACTTTGAGCCTGTCTCACAGTGTAGCCTTCTGCTAGCAGAACCAGGATTAAGCCAGAATTTAAAAAAGCAGATTTTTAAATTTTTAAATATAGAGTTCTTTCAATTTTATACAGAACTGTATATTGATATCTTACAAGTTTAAACACTGGACAATAATATTTGCCAGTAAATATACAAACAGTATACAAAAATATGCATAAATAATGCAAATATACTCAGTGACAAAAAAGGTTATCACCCAGAAGTAATGGTCTGATTTAGATGTAATTTTGTACATGTGCAGGCCAGCGATGGGTATGTTATTTGAATTGGCACGTTTAGTCACCAGACACAGAGGAAGTCTCGTAGGCGCATTAGACAACATTACCAGCACTTGACAGAGTTTGATAGGGGTCGCATTGTGGGTTTGCATGAGGTTGGGTGGTCATATCCTGAAATTGCTCAGCATGTGTGGCATGCAGATGACACAGTAGCCCAATGTTGGAAGCAATGGACACATGAGGGCACCCACACACATCATGAGGGTTCCAGAAACAAAAGATAGACCGGTGTATTGTGCGCCAAACATTACAGAACCCTGTGATATTTGCGCCTGCCATCCAGACACAGGTATTGGACTCTGTACAACACCCAGTGTTATCCCGCACCACGGTTTGATGACTGGCATCAGTTGTTCTACGAGTTCACCATCCCATGCATAGGCAGCCATTAACTCCAGCGCAGAGACGGCTGCATTTGAAGTGGTGCCATAACCAGGAGGCATGGACTGATGAGTGGTGTTGTACCATGTTGATGAATCTTTGTTCTACATTACCAAAGATGGCCATTGTGTGTGCATGCCGAGGAGAGAGGACCAAACATGGTAATGTTGTGGAGAGACAAACTGGCTTTACTCCTGGCTTCATGATGTGGGGAGCCATAGGGTATGACTTCAGGTCATCTCTGGTAGTGATTCGGGGGACCCTGAAGCTATGTCAGTGACATCCTCCATCTGCATGTCTTACCTCTCCAGAGATAGCATCCTGGTAAAGCCTTTTAACATGACAGCGCCCGTCTACACATGGCACGTGTGTCTATGGATTGCCTGCATCATGTTGAGGTCCTAGCCAGGTCCCTCAATCTTTCCCCAATCAAATTTATGTGGGATCAGCTCGGATGTCAACTCAGACCCAGGGCCAATCTGCAGGGCCTCGAGGGCCAGTTACAGCAGCTATAGGCCGGCTTACTGCAAGAGAGGATATAATGGCTGTATCCTTCCGCACTGCATGTATCCAAGTGGGGGGGGGGCACACCCTGCTGACATGGAACCTGCAGTGTGCCCATACTACTAACTCTATTGTCCATTTGACATGATATCAAAATCCTTGCAATATAGTTACATAATATTTCACCAGGTGTGGATTCATTTCATTTCCACAACTCCGTCTGGGTTCTATTTTGTCACTGAGTGTATTTACCTGCCATGACCACAACTGACAGAAGTTCACAGTCAATAGATCGTACAAATGAGAAATGGCTGTGTCGTTCATACAGCAAGCTAACAGATCAGATGTTCACACAGCATCACTAATGGATCATAGGTTCATACAGCACGACTAATGGCCTAGAGCGTTTTATCATGATGTTCTGGGTAGGCACAGTGCTACTCCTGAAGGAACTTTGGCCTTTCTATCAACAGTCAGAACAAGTCAAATCTGGTTTTGTTTTATAGCTTGAATTTCTTGCCTTGTACAGTGGGTAGCATGAGCCATGAACTCATGGACTCTGATAAAGCACTGATGATATGCTATAAAGAGGGCCCTACATCTGGCAGAGCCAAGCACTCTAAGAAAAATTATGCAGTATTCAGCAGTGCACTGTAGATTCAATATTTATTTTTGCGGCAATCCCACTGTTACCAGAATGGTTGATTCCAATTAGTAAATGATAGAAAACAATAATGGACTTCAGGGAATACATCTGGTTTTGGGATCAGTCTGCTGGCACTGCAGATGCTTCACTTGTTAAAATGATAACCCAAAAACTGTCTGATGGATCTTTTTCAGGCTTTGCAGAGGTATTTTATGGGGGACAAACTAGAAATTATTATATTTTGAACCAGGTTGCACCAAAATTGAAGAAGTGCTGCATATTGATAGCAGATAAAGGGCAGAGTTGAGACTTAATACCATTAAGATGATAACACAAAAAGGGTTTTATCTATCATTTGATCTCAAACTTTGCAGAAGCACTGAATGGGTGCCGCACTGGAAATTATTACATTTTGAGACAAAATTGATGCAATGCTGCTTAGTGGCACGAAAGGAAAGTTTGACCTTGTGAATGTGAAAGTAAAAATGTGATGTTTTGTATGTATATTACTATTACTACATAAATATTATGGACAAAGATCTACATCTGGTTTAATTTTCAAGCAAATGGCCCCAAAAATTAAGCAACCGTGCTGTGTGGCAGCAAAGGAAAGAAACAGTAGCTGTAGAAGACACTTGAACTTATGAACACAATAACTCTAAAAGTAATTTATAAATCTTTTTAAAATATTGCAGGCATATTGTTGGGGTGCAAAACTGAACGTGATCATATCATGAGACAGATTGCGCCAACAAAGAGAACGCTAGCTTAGACATTTGATCCTATTAGTGTGATAACTCAAAAAGTATTTGATTTCTCTTTGATGACCTTTGCAAACTGCACCAAAATTGAAGCAGCACTGCAGAGCAATAGCAAAGAGAAAGCCTGCTCATATATGTAATTTTGTCAGCATGATAAAAAAATTATTTGTCCAATCTTTTCCAAACTTTGTATGCACATTAGTACTACTTAGTAGGACAGGACTTTTTTGCGGTCTTCGTCTCATCTCTAAATCAATTTAATTTTTACTCAGTGTCGGACATAGAGGACTCAAGGTTTTATTTCAAGACCAGTCAAGACCACCCATCAGAATGCCTCGATATTTATCACAACTTATTAAATATTCATCTGTTTGTTAAACCTTAGAACCTTGCAAAAGTGAACTGCGTTGATTTTCGCACCTATTAATCTCAAGCTCGCAACTTGGATAAGTATAACAAACAGACATGAATCTCATGTCTTTGCAATTGAGAGAACTTGTTTGATCCGGTCATCCAAGTCACAACATTGTGTGGTAACATATTCCAGAGTAATCCTGTGTGCAATGAGGCATATATTTTAAACATTTTCCAGGAAAAAGCACCCCGAATAACAAATAAAAAATTGATACTCACATTATATGGAAAACAAAGTGCATATTTGTTTCTGCAATCATCCACACACAACTGTTCTGGGGATTTTTTTTTATTTATTATAAGCCCTATAAATAGTTGTGTCAGAAGTGAGATTTGAACATATGCTTACAGCAGGAGAGCAGAACACCCATATCTATGGAAGGTATTAAACCTTTAATCTGGCACCTTAGGCTGCTGACCCATCCTGAAAATGCCAGGGTTAAGTTGTGGTTCTAAGGTTCAAATCCTGTGAATGCCTGGAGTGATTCTACTGCATTGGGCCCTTGAGCAAGCAATTAACCTGCAACTGCTTTGTCCTGAATATGGCAACGCAATGTAATCGGTGAATGCTCCTATAAATAGGCCTAAGGGGATAACAAAGATTCAAAAATGGGCAAGGGTTCTACCACAGATAACAAGAAAATGCATTCTATTTATGAGGAAGAAAATTGCTAGATATTTTCACAAAATTATATATATATATATGTTTAATGTCAAGTTCTGTCAAAACAGATTAAATAAAACGTGCCCATACTGTGACTGGAATGCCTCCTACATGTAAACACAAACACATGCTACAGCATTGGTTTGTTGTTTGAGGCTAAAATGCCGAATCAAAGATTCCCTCTGAAATTACACTTTACCAATGATATTGTACATTGGTGAAAAAATAAACATTCAGCATTGGACTTTAAAACCATCTGTTACATCTGTGTTTAACCAGTGGATCAAAAATTAAACAATGGTGTTCTATTTCAATTTCTTTTAGATGTTAGAAAGCAATAATAAAAAAAAACAAATATAAAACCATGCATTGCTGTTTATCAGATTACTTCAACAAGTTAGCAAATCGATGGAAAATCAAAGATATTCATTTCTGCCTGGCATTAATCATGTATTCCTTCAGAATACTAAGCCATAGAAAGGCCCCCAATGAAACCTCTGCATTCCCACACCATAGAGACTCTAATCTCAAAACGCACAACATTATATTTGTAGTGCCTGCATATTTTTATATTAGATGAGACTAAAACTTGAGAGATTTCCATAGACGCAAGTAATTTTTTCTCATAAGAAGTGTGATAAAGACTGTGTCAGCATTTACACGTCAATTTATGACATATCTGAGTAGCCCAGATTGCCCAGAAAACAGAAGCAATAGAAAAATTCTCAAAAATGGAAAGGGTTCATAGGGTTAATACTGTACTGTCACTAGGTGTAAAACATCCATCTATCCATACATTATCTTCCGCTTCATCTAAGGTCATGTCACGGGGGTAGCAGTCTCAGCAGGGAAACACAGACTTCCCTCTCCCCGGCCACTTCATCCAGCTCCTCCGGTGGGAATCCCGACTCGTTTCCAGGCTAGCCGAGAGCCATAGTCCCTCCAGCGTGTCCTGGGTTTTCCCTAGGGTCTCCTCCCAGTGGGACCTGCCCGGGTTTGTTGTGGGAAGTAAATATCTCCTAGTGGGAGACCCCCTTTCACATAGGAAATCCATTCATGTGTCAGGTAAAAACAAGACAGGATAGATTTTTATTTCCACTAGTCGTCCATAACAGTAAAGTGTTATGTACTCCCAATTGATATCAATCTAGTGAAGAGAGGGGGAGAAGTCCCCCACAACTCTCCTTCTCGAACACAGTCATTTGTTACGAGCTTATGCTCGATTCGCATTGTTGAGATGGCTCTGCATAGTGGTGTCACAGTACTACCAGGAAGCAGGGGATGGAAGCCGTGCATATGCACAAAAAGGGATTTATAGCCAGGGTAACACATCAAGACATTGTTACAATCCCCACGAAACAACACGTAACATTAATGAGCAGACTGGGGAAACAAACTGAAATGCAGACTAAATACACTGAACTACTGACAACAAAAAGCTGGTGAACACGGGGATTCCACACAGGGTAGATGAGGGGGCGTGGCACATGGGAGGAGCGGACGAGCGGGGCAGGACAGGAAAGCAAAGCTACAAGGACTGGGGACACAACAGCACCTGCGGAGACAAAAGCAACACATCAATGGGGTAAAGGGAACAAGACAGACACGTAGAACAGGCACAGGGAGAACAACTCAGACAGACACAGGGGCACCAAAAACAGAAACACAGAACCCAAGGAGGGGGGCAACGACGGGGCAACAACAACAGGAGGCACAAAGGGATCGAGAGGCACAGAGGGACGGGGAGCAAACACAAGGGGCAAAAAGGGACCGGAAGGCAAAGAGGGACAGGGGGCAAACACAAGGAGCACAAAGGCAGGGAGCAAGGAGGCAAAGGGCGGGGGGAAGCGGGAGGCCGGAGGGAACCCCAGCAGGTAAGGGACGGATGCCACAGGGGCAGCAGGTGACCACAAGGCTGAAGCCAGAGGGACACTCGGCAAGCGCAAGGAGGGAGCAGGAGGGAACGAGGAAGGTGGTGGGGACACAGGCAGCAGGATACGTGGCAGTTGAAGGCGCAGCCGGCAGCGGGCAAGGCGTAGGCGACCGAAGAGTCAGAGCCAGGGGACCCGCAGTCGACCGACGAGCAGGAGATGGAGGACCCGCAGGTGACCAGTGAGCCGCAGCGAAGGGCACACCTCAGAGGAGGCGACGGACAAGACGGTACTGGGGACACAGGACCTGGAAAACAAAAGCAAGAACATTTACGAGGGACCGGGAACAGGACGGACACACAAAACAGGCACAAGGGCAGAAGCCAGGACAAAACCTGTATGTGTAGAGGAAATATAGGAGGGGACTCAGCACACAGCCTTGAGCCGCACCAGTGCTGGGGATCAGACTTGGAGAAAGGTAGTGTCTGAGTCTAACTCTCTGTAGCCTGTTGGTTAGAAAGTCCTTAATCCACATATACAGAGGATTACTGAGGCCAAGCAACTTGGGACAATAGTGTTAAATGCTGCACTGTAGTCTACAAACAGCATTCTCACATACCTCCCTTACTGTTCAAGATAAGTTAGTGCTGTGTGGAGAGTTAAAGAAATAGCATCCTTTGTGGAACAGTTTTGCTTGAAGGCATACTGATACTGGTCCAAGGTGGGATGGAGGGTGGATTTAATGTGCTTCAGGATCAGTCTTTCGAGGCACTTTGTTATGATGGGTCTGTGCCACTGGTCTGTTGTTTAGATTGCAGATGCTAGATCATTTGGGCACTGGTATGGTAGTGGCCGATTTAAGACAAGTAGATGCCTTAGCCTGTTCTGGGTCAAGTGAGGTTGGGGAGCATGTGCTGATGCATCGTGTTGCCACACCCACCAAACAACAAAACTCCTTGGGATCCCAGCCAGCGATCCCCCAGGCAAATACACGGTCCAGTCCTACCCTCCAGAAATGGCCATCCAACTGCCGCAGCCAGGTGTTATGTGAGCATCCCCTTGGATGGTCCAGCTACTCGAGTTCTCAGCAATGAGGATCCTGCAAACTGGATCACCCTCAGGGAATCATGCTACATGGACATTGTGCTGTAGCTGATGCTCCCTCACAGTGCAGGTAATGTTTCTCATTCGGGACTCCCTGAGCAACTGCTGGTTCACCACAAAATCAAACCTGCGGTATCCAAGGATTCTCTGAAAATACATAGTGTCAAAGGAGTCCAGTCTTCGTGTGGGTATTAGTTCATTGTAAAAATTATTATATGCAAAATAGTTGAACCAGCTGTCATAATCAGTCAAGCATATTATCTAATATCTATATTACAGTATTTTGCTTGTTTTTTATATAAATGTGTCCTTAATTGATGAATTTCTCAGTCGAATCTGAATTTTCATCAATACAGGGGAATGTTTTAAACATTAGATTGAGCAGTGATCAACCAGTTCTCTGAAATAGCACAGAAGTCCATCCCAGGAACTTCAGTTTGCAAGCATATATTGACTGAGCACAACACAGTGTTACAATTTGGCCATGGAAGAATCACAAGGAAATTACAGGCCAAAAGCTGATAAGAAGAGGAGGAGTAAGGCTGCATGGTTGGAAGGGTAGAGAGGCAAATCAGAGGAAGAGGCAGAAGAGGTCAAGAACAAAGGCACCTTTCTGATGATGTAAAGGCCACAGTTTTGGACCATGTCTCAGGCCAAGGCTGGTCGAAGGGTGTAGACAAATGTTGGGAGAATGACCGTATCCTCAATCATTCAAATGTTTCAAAGAGACAACAGGTATGTAATCCAACAATGTGCATTGTATAGTATTACTGTATATTTACTGCAATGCTTCATATTACAGTATTCCACTAGCATTTTATAGTATACAGCAAATTTACTTTATACAGTTACATACTGTAACATACACACATATATATGCACATATACATATTTATATTGCATAATTTATATTGCATATGTGTATATATTGTTTATTCCATTTGTTAAATAAATACATTTATTTCTTGATTTGCATAGAAGATGCAATTATATTACCTTTATATATAGATATTATTTTAAAGAGATGTCCATTGTCACGCAAACCATCTTCCTGAAAGCATTGAACCCAGATCTGCAGGTCGAATTGCCCCACAAGGGGGAGGCTCCATCGTTTGATGACCTGGTTCGACCGGCAGTCCAGCTAGACAATACCACCCAGGAACGATGGCGCCGGCAAAGCCCCCCGGGGAGCCCCCCACCCGATTAGCGAGGCACCAGAACCCATGCAATTTAGGCGCTCGCCCCTTACCTCCGAAGAGCAACGACGACGCCTTCAAGGGGGTCTATGCCTATATTGTGGTGGAACCGGGCATACCATCTCCGCCTGCCCCATTCGACCCAGTTGGGATGACGCTCCTCTTCTGGTAGGTGTCTCTTCCTTGCCTCCCGTTTCTATTTCTCAAATCACGGTGCCGGTGATTTTGGGACATGAAGACAAATGACGAAAGGTAAGAGCCCTATTCGATAGTGGAGAGGCGGGTCACTTCATTGATGCCAACCTGGCTAATCAGATGGGTTTGCCCTTACAGACACTAACTCACCCTATTTCCGTACAAGGGGTGACTGGGGAACGAATTACGGAGGGAACGATCTGCCATCGTGCCGGTCCTTTTGTGATGCAGGTAGGGGTCCTTCGTGTAGAAGAAATTGAGGTGTTTGTTCTTCCCCAAACTAAAGACCAGCTGATACTAGGACTTCCGTGGTTGAGAAGACATAATCCTCACCTCGAATGGGGAACCAGGGAAATCGTAGCTTGGTCAGATTCCTGTCAACGTAAATGCTTGTCTCTCCCGTGTAAGACAACAGGAGTGAAAAGTCCAGAACCGGAGAACTTGGAGGTTATCCCTGATATATAATATCAGGATTACAAAGACGTATTCAGTAAGGAAAAGGCGTTTACCCTGCCACCGCACCAGGATTCTGATTGTTGCCTAGATGGCGCTACTTTACCTCACGGCAGGTTGTACCTTACAGGAAGAGGAATCTCTCGAGACGTACATCCGAGAGGGGCTGACACAGGGGATCATTCAGCCCTCCACGTCGCCTGTCACAGCTGGTTTTTTCTTTATAAAGACAGGGGTTTACGCCCGGTGGTGGACTATCGGGCCTTGAACGTGATCACCGTCTAAAGGAGAAAACTGCTGCCCTTAATCCCATCCGCCTTGGAACACCTTTGGGAGGTGGTGATTTTCACTAAATTGGACCTGCGTAGTGCCTATAACTTGGTGATAATCAGAGCGGGGGATGAATGGAAGACTTCCTTTGTCACCAGTAGAGGGCAGTATGAGTACCTCGTGATGCCCTACGGGTTGGCTAACAGCCCTTCCATCTTTCAGTCTTTTATGAACTGTATATTCCATGACATGTACCAGTTTGTGGTGATCTACATTGATGACATTTTGATTTCCTCCCCCTCAAAGCAGGATCGCCACGTGCGTCAGGTGTTACAACGACCATTATACATCACATTATATGTCAAAAGTGAGAAGTGTGAGTTTCACTAAAACTCCATTAAGTTCATAGGGAACGTTATCCAACCCGGGGCAGTGGCAATGGATAGCCAGAAGATCGTGGCCATCCACGAATGGCCACTGCCCAAAACACTTAAAGACCTGCAGCGTTTTCTAGGATTCGCTAACTTCTATCGCCGATTCATTTGCAATTACAGCAAAACTGCGGCCCCTCTCACCTCGTTCACTCATGGGAAACCTGTTTGGCTCACCTGGACCCCTGAAGCTGAACTTGCCTTTTCCAAACTGAAGTACGTTTTCTGCACAGCCCTGGTGTTGAAACAACCCTGCCCGGATCTCCCTTTCAAGGTGGAGGTGGATGCTTCGGAGGCAGGAGTGGGGGCCGTCGTGATACAGTGTGACCCTGAGACGGGACAACGACAGCCATGCTCATACTTCTCGAAGAAGTTGACTTCAGCTAAGCGGAACTACGAGGTGGGTGACCGAGAGCTGCTCACCATGAAATTAGCCTTGGAGGAGTGGCGCCATTAGCTCGAGGGGGCCCGGTACCCCTTCGTTGTATTAACCGACCACCGTAATCTAGAGTACCTTCAATCAGCCAAACAACTCACTTCTCGTCAGGCTTGCTCGGCGCAGTGGTTCTCTCACTTCACGTTTCGGGTCAGCTATTTGCCGAGGAGCAAAAATGTGAAAGCGAACTCCCTGTCCCGGCAATTCGATCCCCCCGAAAATGAAGAAAGTACTTACCCAGTTCTGCCTCCCTCCTGTTTTGTTTTGGCTATAACAACAGGTCCAGACGTTTATGGATAGCTGTCTTGACTGCGCCAGATGTAAGTCTCTTTCAGTGAATCCTGCCAGTCTCCTTCAGCCCTTACCTGTTCCCTCCAGACCCTGGTCACATGTCACAATGGACTTCATCACGGACCTGCCCCGATCCTCCGGTAAAACCACCATACTCACCATAGTTGACCGGTTTTCGAAGATGTGTCATTTGGTGGCTCTCCAGAAGTTACCTTTCACGGTGGAACTCGCAAAGATCTTAGTGAATGAACTCTTCTGTTTCACCGGCATCCCCGAAGATCTCGTCTCGGATAGAGGACCTCAGTTCACATCCTGAGTGTTTAGGGAATTTTGTTCCAAATTAAAGGTGTCGCTTAATCTGACTTCGGCTTATCACCCCCAGGCTAATGGACTGGCGGAACGCACTAACCAAGAAGTTTCCAAGGCTCTTCATCTGCTGAGTAGGACACCTGGTCTGGGTGGAATATTCACTTAACTCGCGGGTGAATCTAATCACTAAACTGACTGAAACTAAACTGAAAATCATCAGACACCATCGCTTGGAAGCAGTTTGATAATGACTTGGACGGCATCCTAAGAGCAACATTAGCAGGCCCTGTACACAAAAAGATAGACTCATTTGCAACCATGGTATATAACCTTGCTAAGGAGCGCTTTGGCCTTGTCGAGGAAAAAAGCCATATCCGACCAGTACAACAACCAAATAGGAGAGAAAGGGAGATCCGGCGGCTGAGGGTCGAAATATCAACACTTAACAGTTTAAAAACAGCTCTCCAGCTGAGAGAGGAGGGCATCAAGGACCTCATAGGCAAGCTGAGGGAAGATCTTTGCAAACTCAGGAGGGCAGAATACCTTCGGTGGCAGAGGAAGAAGAAGGAGAAAACACGGGCACAATTTGTAAAGAACCCATACGGCTTTACGAGAACACTTCTCGGCCAACAGAAATCCAGCATGCTAAGCAGCTCAAAGCAGAAGAGTTCCTTAGCAAGTCCCACAGCGACCCCAATGGACATCAGGGGCTAGGAGATAACCCCGATATTCCCAGACCGGAAAGGCCGAAGATTGAGCTACACATAAGAGAACCCACATGGCAGGAAATCCAGGACATTGTCCGGAAAGCCAGAGCATCAGCAGCCTCTGGCCTAAGCGGTATACCATACCAAGTATACAAAAAATGTCCAAAACTCCACAAGGCTGTGGAAGATCCTGAGGAAGATCTGGGCAAAAGGCTTAATCCCAGCAAGCTGGAAGTTGCAGAGGGCTGTTTTGTTCCTAAAGAAGAAGGATCCTACGATCGAGCAGTTTAGAACAATATCTCTTTTTCTCTTTGCTCGCAAGAAGACTGACCTGCTAAATGAGAGAAAATGATTACATCAACAGGAGGAGGTATCCCAGGATTCTCTGGATGTATAGAGCACACTTCAATGATCACCCAGTTGATCCAGAAGACTAAGAGGAGGAAAGGTGATCTTAAGTGGTTTGGTTAGACCTTGCAAACGCCTACGGCTCAATTCTAAACAGCCTTATCCAGCAAAGCCTTAACCACTATTACATCCCAGTAGCTATGCAGAACATGATCACCAGCTATCTAGGAGGGTTTAGACTAAGATTTACGTCAGCTCCTTTCACAACTAGATGGCAGGACCTCCAGAAGGGAATTCCAACAGGATGTACCATCTCCCCTGTCTTGTTCTTGATGGGTGTGAACCTGATAATATCCACAGCTGAGCGTGTTACCTGTGGCCCTGTACTGGAGCCGGGCGTTGTCCAACCAGTATTGCGAGGATTCATGGATGACATCACAATAACAACTGTGACGCATGTCCAAGCAAGATGGGTGTTGGAAACCTTGGATAAAGCAGTCACTTGAGCAAGAATGCTGTTCAAGGCCAGAAAATCCAGAGGACTAGTGATCAACAGAGGCAAGGTCACCAGCAAGTTTAGCCTCCACATTCAAGGAAAGATTATTCCAACCATCTTGGACAACCCAGTGAAGTGCTTGGGGAAGTGGTACGATGCATCCCTGACCGACAGAACCAATATCTCCAATGCAATGAAACAGAGTGAGGAATGGTGGAAGAAAATCGACAGGTCTGAACTACCTGGTAAATTCAAGACCTGGCTGTACATGGACTTCTCCCCAGGTTGCTGTGGCTCTTTAAAATCTATGAGCTCCCTATGACCGAAGGCATCGAGACAAAAATCAATAAGCACCTGCGGAGATAGCTTGGAGTCCCACCCAGCTTTTCCTCAGTGGGCCTTTACATTCGGTCTGGGCAACGACAGCTCCAACTGTCATCGGCTGTAGAAGAGTTTAAAGTGGCCAAATGCAGAGTTCAAATAAGCCTTAGCGATTCCTTTGATGACCTGGTGAGCTAAGTAGGAGTCCAAACCAGATCGGGGCGCAAATAGGCAGCTAGAACAGTGGTGGAGCAAGCAATCAGCTCTTTGAAGCTGCGGGACATCATTGGTAACCAATGCTCCCAGAGGCAAGGCCTTGGCTCTGCGCACTTCCAGCAATGGGGCAAAGCCAACGCAAGAACCAGGCGAGATATAGTCCAGGTAAAAGTTCGAACCCGAGAGGAAGAGGGATGGATGTCTAGAGCAGGAGAACAAGGTTCTGAAGGGCGCCTGGACAAAATGGGATCTGCCCAAGCGCAAGATCTCATGGACAGAGCTGTGGAGACTGGAGCCCTATCGCATTTCTTTCCTTTTGCGGTCTGTTTATGACACCCTTCCCACGCCATCTCACCTGCACACATTGGGGTTGAGAGAGGATCTGCTCTGCAAACTCTGTGGCCAGAGAGGGATGCTGGCGCATATACTATCTGGGTGTAAAACAGCTCTATCCCAAGGCCAGTATAGGTGGGGCCACAATAAGGTTCTTTTGTCCCTCGCTGACATATTAGAGCGGGAAAGATGCAAAAAGAGACCAGTTAGCACCACCATGAACAGATCAATCCCTTTTATTAAGGAGGGTGCTAAGCCCTCCACAAGCAAGAAGACAAAGACCAGCCTGCAGCTAGTTCCAGGGAGATGGCGGTTGACGTGGGAAGCCGGCTGAAATTCCCAGAAGTGATGTTCACAACACTCTGGCCAGACCTTGTACTATGGTCAACTATAGACCAGAAGATTATCCTGGTTGAGTTGACAGTGCCATTGGAGGAAGGCTGTGAAGAGGCTCATGAGAGGAAGGCCCTCAAGTATCAGTCCTTGGTCTTGTAAGGACAAGAGCTGGAAGGTATAGCTTTACCCAGTTGAGGTAGGCTGCAGAGGTTTCCCGGCCAAGTCAGTGTGGCAGATGCTGTCAGCACTTAACCTTAGCAGGAGCAGCAAAAAGCAAGCTGCACGGGGGAGGAGACTGAGCGAGCCTCCTGTTGGTTGTGGAGTAAAAGGGAAGAAGAGAGCTGGAGACCATGAGCAGATAGGCAGTGATCTGGCTAATCACAGCCGGCCCACCAACAGGAGAGTGTAGTGGTTGAGGGCTGAAATACTCAATGAAAGTTGGACACCACCTGATGATATCTGCTCCTGGCTAAAAGCGATAGTTACCAATTTAGGTAACAGAAAAAGGTACTTAGTGTATGTCTTAAGTTAAACTCCCTTCAATCAATGTGTACTAGGGTTCCAGCCGCCCTTGTTTCCCTGGGACTTTCCACCTGGAATCATACCCGGAGTGGAAGCATGGTATCCTGCCGGATTCAGACCGCTCTCCGCAGTCATGCGGATCGGCATAAGGCTCAAGCTGATCGTCACCGCCAACCTGGGTTCCCCTACAGGGAGGGACAACAAGTCCGGCTTTCCACTAAAAACCTACGCATTCCAGGATGGAAGAAACTCACGGCTTGGTATATCGGGCCTTTCCGTATCCTGAAACGAGTTGGAGCGGTCATGGTAAAGTTATAGCTTCAACGTGTGTACAGAATTTGTCCCACTTTTCACATCTCGCTCCTCAAGCCTGTTAAATATAACCCGCTGCAACCAGCAGTCGACCTCCCGGCAGAGGACCTGCTGCCCATGGAGGATGAGGGACCTTCCGCCCAGATTCGGACCCTCCTGGATTCTCAGGAAGCTCCAGTACCTGGTTGACTGGGAAGGGGATAACCCAGATGAGCGAAGCTGGGTACAAGCCTCCAACGTGACCAACCCAGCAATGAAGACTGCATTCCACCAGGCTCATCCAGAGACACCGGCCCCCCATCTCAGGGGTCGACCTCACAAACTTTGTGGGCCTCCCGGAGGCGGCCGTCAGGAGGGGGGTACTGTCACGCCCACAGAGGCAGGAAACGACAGGTGCAACCCGGCTCCAGACAATCAACCTCCCTTATAAGCAGCGCAAACACCGAACCACCTCGCGAAGTATTAAGTCAATGTTCCATTGCCATACCAAGCGTTTTTCTTGTCTTTTGTCTACTCACTTTCCCTCGCCTTGTCCGTTCACCGTATATACCTTCCGTACCTGTTTACCTTACCTCCTCAGACCCACTCCCGTCCTTGACCTGCCTACCCTGCTGAGCCCAGCAACTCCTGTTCCCCTCTCCTTTCATGCCCCGGTCCCGTGTCTTCCCGTTGGACAGACTCACCTGGTAAAGACCCTTCCTTCTGGACAAAGATCACGACTTCCGCACGCCCCTTCGGTACCTCGACTTCGGCTCCCTTCTTCAGGGGTTTTGCCCTCAACAGCAACGCCCCCGATCAGCGCTTGGACCAAGGAGACCTCGCTCCATCACTTCGGAGCGCCTCCACCCGCCTACCTAGTATATCTGCTGAACCCATTAAAACCTCTTTGCCCCTGCAGTTTTGGATCTCGGTCTCCCTTCTTGCCTTGGTGTGACATCCATACTGTCACGGTGCGAGTGGCGAGCAGGCAAGGGAGGCAAGAGCAGCCGGATTCACGGGTGAATGGGGTTTATTAGAGAGAACAGACAGGACGAGTACTCACACCACTCTTTGACGATGACAGATCTGGGGGAAACTAACCCAGACTAAATACACAAGACAAGCTGGACTCAACAAGCAACAGGTGGGAACAATTAGGCATAAACACGAGGTAACAAGGTGGGCGTGGCACACAGGAGGATTGGATGGAGTTGGGCGTGACAGAACCCCTCCCCAAAGGCGCGCACGCTGGGCGCGCCCGAGGGGAGACGACGGACGAGACGAGGGAACAGGACCTGGAAAACAAGACCAAAACCATTAACGGGGAACAGGAAACAGGACGGAAACACAAAACAGGCACAAGGGCAAAAGCAACGACAGGATCTGACAAAGGACAGGGAACGCGGACAGACAAACCAAGAAGGGAGACACCGGGGGAACACAGGCAGGTGGAACAAAAGGGCCAGGAGTGAATGCAGGACCCACAGGAGGAGGAGGAGTAAAAAAAGGAGGGACAAAGGGAGGAGGAGCAGACAGGGGAGACCAGACCAGAATGGACGGGGGACAAAGGGGAGCCGAGGGAGCCCAGGCAGGCGACGGGCGGCGGCCAGAGGGGCCGCAGGCAAGAGCGAGAAGGGAGCAGGAGGGAGCCAAACAGGGGCCAAGAGAACGGGACGAGGGAGTGACGGAGGGGACACGGAGGAAGCAGGAGGGAACACCAGCGAAGGCAGGCAGGAGGGGGAAGCCGCGGCAGGCGACGGGGCTGCCGGAGCCGGAGAAGGCGCAGTCCAACACCCCGCCGAAGCAGGGGGGCCCGGAGGCGGCTGACACAGAGCCGGAGGCGGAACCGAGGACCAGCACCGAGGCAACAGGGGGGCGGGGCTTCAAATTCAAATCTACTATAAACCCAATATAAAAACAGATATATGTAATACAAAAACAACTAAAAGATTAACTCTTATTTGGACAGAGGAAAGCAGTATTATCATAACCGTAATCATTAACACTTTAAACATTTTAAGCATCACACATAACACACTTAACACACTTATTTTCCCCAAAATTCCCCTTTTTATCTTGATCTCCCTCCTGGTCCTGATGTTGTCTGGTGGTGGATGAGGTGCTTTTATTCTTTTCTGGTCGTTGGAGCAGGGGTGGACTACCCTGCTCTGGTTGCTGAGGTCAGGGGATTATTCTGCCCCTTTTGTTGAGACCTGAGTTGTGTCTAGTTCAGCTCTGTGTTCCTTCCCTCAGGGCCTCCTGGATCTGTTTAGAAAAATCTGCAACGAGAACTTGCAAGCAATTATAATATGGCCTTGGATTTTGCTCCCCCTTCTCGTTGGGGGTCCAGGTTAACCCTTTCTGGGGTCCTGGGAACTGCCTACCTGTCTGCAGCTCAAGAGGGGGTGAACCTGGTCCCCCGGTTAATGGAACACCTCACTGACATCAGTGCCAGTGGTAAAGCATATTTTTGCAAATTTTTGTTTTATTGTTTCGTTCATTTGCTCCACTTTTCCCTGTGACTGCGGATGATACACAGTTCCAAAAGCATGTCTTAGTCCCAGTGCTTTCTCCACCGTCTGAAGGTCCTCGTTCTTAAAGTGGGACCCATTGTCTGACCGAATCCTGTTGGGAAACCCGTG
>JAODKF010000040.1:312125-327921 GCA_026779585.1 Mormyrus proboscirostris | reverse complement strand
TTTGTGAGTGTTAGAGCATTTTGCTAACAAAATGAGTCATTTTGACCATTGACCTTCAGTTTTATCCTGTGTGTTAAATGATTTGAAAATGTGATGTCAGAGTGGGCAAATGTGTTTAAGCAATCGAGGAAATACTGTAATCACCACTTCCCCCAAATTTCATGAATATTTCTCTCAATCAGTGTTCATCACCAGCAAAACAGTACAACTACAGCCGATTTTTCAGATGTTTAGATAATCTGTTCAACTGTTAACTTTCAGGTCAAAACCTAATGAAATTTAGAGCACTGTAAATTGAAACATGCGGAATTTGGACACTATGCACTTGCAGTAACACAAATATTTATGCTTTTAGCAGAAATTTCATCATTTTGTTTTTGTTTGCTGCTTTGTTACCATCTATACCATTTATACAAAGGAGGCCATGGAGTGTCCCCTTTCATTTTTGCAAGGCAACACAATGTAATCTGTGCAAAAACAGTGGGTATGGCAAGACATATATTACAGTAAAACATTTACATTTATTAATTTAGCAGAAACTTGTATCAAAAGCAACTTACAGTGAAGTACTGTAACTACTGGGACTGTTCCCCCTGGAGCAAATTGGGGTCAAGCACCTTGCTCAGAGGCACAATCATGGCACCCACTGGGATTGAACTCACAATCTTCTGGTGTTCCTATAGTAACAGGGACCCAGATCTCTCACCACTAGACCACCACCATCCCCTTAGATTTTATAAATCATGGTCTGTCCTTGAGGGAAGCGGGTCTAAGAGTGCAGCCCCACCTGCCAAGATCCACAGTGGCATCAATTGTCAGGATTTTCAGGCAAAGCAACAGGTAATATACAGTATTTAGTACATTCTGACTGAAGGCATTTGATTGATGTGTCTTTACTGTAACCCACTACTGTAGGATCCAGCGTTTACCTCCAACAGGAGGGAGAGAATTTTCACACCGCAGCAGGAAGATGCTGTGGTGCAGATGGTGATCGCCAATAACAGTATAAGGTTGAGAGAAATCCGCGACAACATTATTGGCAATAACATATTTCAATCAACATTGTTAGCAAAACAACTATTGTGAAAGTGTTGACTATCCGAAATGGATGAAGCAATTGTACACTGTCCCATTTGAAAGTAACTCAATATGTCCAGGTGAATTTAAACAATACAGCACACACAGACATTTACTATTTGCACTCAGTAGAGTATTTAATTTAGATTGACTTGAGGCATGATTTGACAGCATAGTTCAGTTTTGAGCACAGGTTGAACTGATTTGTGGTGAAAGTTTGGTTTTGCAGAGATTTTGTGAATGCAGCTTGAAAATTTGTGTTTACAGTTTAGGGACAAGGAGAGCAGCTTTCCAGGAATGTGTCTTAGCAATCGAGAAAAACTGTAATAAACCCCCTTTTCGTACTCCTGGAGCCACCAGTGGTCGTCCACCCTGTGTGTTCTGTGTGCACCATGCCACGTTCTCGCGCATGAGCCGCCCGGTTCCTTGACAGCACTTGTATTTTTTGTTGGTGTAATTGATTATATTTTTCTTTTTTTGGGGTGGGGGGGTAATACAGCAGATGCACTGTGTGGACAAAAAAAAAAAAAAAAAAAAAGTCCAGTGAATTACTGTTGCATTTGTGATTCATTTATTTATCATATATTTTTACATTACAGTAAAACATGGCTCCTTGGTTTCTATTACAGTAAAACAGTATAGTTTTACTGTAGATTTACTATACTCTACTGTAATAAACTTTCTTTGTCTGCAACACATAAAATATTTACATACTGCAAAAAAGAAACTGCAACACCTACATGATTTCCAATGAAATATATTGCAGCATTAAAGAATTGGCTGGTATTACAATTTTTACTCATAAAAGTACAGTATTGTTCTTGGTTGTCTCTGACGTTGCCCACCATTTCCTCCTCCACGCCTATGTCCACGTCCTCTCCAGCCTTGTTCCATTATGTGTTAAAAACTACACCTCATTGTTACTACTTTTATACCCTATTAGCAACTTATGAGTGATTGAGAGTTAGACTTGCAGCAAGTAGTGCAACCAATTGCAAGTTAGGCCCAATTTCGTTATTGCTTTGGGTTTGGGATTTAGCAGCTGCCGCTATTTTGCAGTTCATTGCTTAAACAGACACTCTGATGTGATTTTGGTGTTACCAAATGATCACTGTGACTAGTGTTTTGCAAAAATCCTTTAGCAAGGAAAAGTGATGTGCAAGCAATGATAATGTGGTTTCTGTTGGGCAACAAAGTTTGCTGATTTGCTTATATTTATTTGGCAATGACAACCTTGACTAATGGCATGGTCAATGTAGTTAAGCACCTCAGAAAAACTGCAATCATGGGCTCTCCTTACGTGAGGCTGGTCAAAGGGTGCAGCCTAATATTTTCCGGTCATGTGTTTTATTTTCTGGATATTCGTGTTTGCATAAACAGCCAATAAACCCACATTACCTGCAGAGAAGACATGTTCTCATTTTTGTACGTTGTTGCTCCCTCTGTGTGTGTATCTGATTTTAATGCAGTGAGTGAGTATTTTGTCTAAAGTGTTCACTGATTGCTTGTATGTGTCTCTTGTTTGACTGATGTGTGTTACTGTTTGAGTGAGTTATGCAATTTTGCAATAGCTATTTAGTGTTTTGATTCACGTACAGGGTTTTGCAGGGAAAATGGGGAGTTCTGCCAGATTTGTTAGTGTTACACAGGCTGCATTGGCTGATTTGAGATTGAAGAAGAGACTATATACTTAAAGATTTTGATTTGAAATAGAAAACTATAATTAGGAAAAGGTATATTACCATATTCCGCCTAAGGTAAAAAAAAAAACAAAAATTTGAAAATTCTCAATGAAGTTTACCCAACTAATGACTGTATTAGACATAAATTTAAATTTGATGTTAATGGTTGTACCTTCTGTGATAGTGAATTGGAAAATCTCAATCATCTGTTTTTTTTCAGTGTGAATCAGTACAAGTGTTGTGGAATGACATGTGGAGCTGGATGCAGACCAAAGGGATTGGCTTGCTCCCATTGAGTTTAAGAATAATTAAACTTGGAATTTGTTTATTGGATAAGAAAATTGGATTCTTAATTAACAACGTAATTTTACTTGGAAGATTCTTTATCCACTGCAACGGGCTGGTCCCCGATCCTGGGTTGTTCCCTGCCTTGTGCCCGTAGCTTTCAGGATAGGCTCCGGACCTGCCGTTGGAAAATGGATGGATGAATGAATTCTTTATCCAGAAATGGAGAATTTTTAAAACTAATCCTAATTTTAATTACTTTAAATGTTCTTAAATTATTTTGCAAGTCACTGATGTTAGTTGAATGTGAATCGGCCCAAAAATTAAATACTGTTTGGCAATTTTGATTTAATTTGATGCTTTTTCTGCCCCATCTTTATATACTTACTTTTTACTTTGTTTTTGTGTCTTGGTTTTTCATGTTTGTTTAGAAATATTATTGATATAGATATATATGTATATTGTTCAATCTGGATGATTATGGCATTGTGTACTTAACGTAATAATTTGCCTGTGTTTGATTGTATATATGTTAAATAAAGTTGGGGGGGGATGCGTGAGACATGAGAGCATTGGCTATTACCAACAACATTGTCTCCACCATAATACCATATATAATAACAACTGTAATATCAACCGTATTCACCTATAGACCTGGAATGAAACATTCAATAGAAGAACGTGATGCCTATAAGCTTCTAATGACATAACACAATTACGTTCCGGAAGTGCAGAATACATTGTTTCCTACTGCGCTTGCGCATTTCAAAAGATCGTCGCGGGCCTATGACGTACATGTGTAAGGGGCTCAGCTTTGCCACGTCGGTTATACTGTGGAAGCGATAAGTCTGCTCTTTTAGCACATTCAGTTTACACGTTTTTTTCCATCCTTTACCTGATTAATAGATTCAGAGAGGGGAGACGCCATTCTCACCTTATCAACGCAAGTGCCAAAAAGCACACGTATCTTATGTGCCATCATTTCGCGAAATACAAATCAAGCTCCGAGCGCGTACCCTAAACTGATGTTTCTTTCAGGTTGGGCGATTCGGGCGGGCCTCGACCCCACGACCGACTGATGTCTTCGCGTCTACACCAGCCGCTCTCCGTTCATGTGTAAGTGATAGCTTCGCCTTAATTAATGCTTCGTACTGTAGTATGGTTTAATCGTTTGATTTTTCATAATCGGCCTTCTTTCTGTATAACATTTATAGTAATACATCACAAGTAGTTGAAGTTATGTTTTGTGGCATTTCTTTTGATTGAGCAGCTCTCTTTCAATGTAGTTTAGCCCAAAATCACTTAGGACGAAAAACTGTTCTTGACTGTATAAGGTTCAGAGGAGAACCTGTGCAAACCCCTGGGTAAGACGGCTTTGACTCGTAGGAGTCAGAACTTATTTGCAATCGTGTGTATGCTTTAATGAATATATCTAGACAGATTAATGAACAATTCTTCTGAGGAATTGAATTGCTGCATTGGCCAGTCTGTAATTGTGTAGTTCCTAAGGGTGTGCGCGCAGAAGATGAATATAGACATGGAAACATGGCTGTCCTATACTAATGACACATAAATTGATCATTTAAATTAAGTTCTTGGTATCAGTGAAGTGTATCTTTGTTTAATGCCACCTTTTTCTGTTGTATCATGGTACTTGAGGCTAGGGCTGGGCGATATCATATCGATATTATATCGTGCATGCGCAATAATCACCAGGGCTTTGAATGGCAGATGAAGCATTTGACTGGACACCAGCTTTTTGGTGCTATACTGACATATGCCCGTGATTTTTAAAGAAGATTAGTAGTATGGCTTAAATATTAATGAGATGCATTTTGTGATACCCAAAAGTTAGTAATCTGTATAAACTTTTGTTTCTTAAATTCGATTAGCGGAGCACACCACATTATGCTGTTTTGTATACTATTCTATTCAATTCAATTTTATTTATATACCGCTTTTAACAACAGTCATTGTCACAAAGCACTTTATATTCAACTGGCCAGAACCCCACCAAGCAAGCCTGTGGTGACAGTGACAAGGAAAAACTCCCTCTGGCAGGAAGAAACCTTGAGAGGAACCTAGACTTGGAAGGGGACCCCATCCTCCTCTGGGTGACTGTGTAGCATGAAACCTGTATTTACAATCGCGTTAATTTGAGTCCATATAGTTTTCAAGTTCCAGTTGGTTTCATGTACTTACCTCCAAGGAGTCCAGGTAAGGATTCGAGTGGTGTAGGCGTGGCTCGGGAACAGCTCAGAAAAGAGAAGATGGAGTTATTGCCCTACACCTAACCTAACCTCCAGCAGTATTAAAGTAACTATGGCAGCCTGGCTAAAAGAGAGACCTGGAAGGAAGCATAGACATTAAGGTTTCCAGAGGTTTTGGCATTTAGCCAACCTACCACCAACAACTTGAGTGATCGGCGAGAGTGACAGGACAACAGCACCAATCTCCCCTTTTATCTTTAATCTCAAATGACTATGAACCTCCAGATTTCCCATTCACCTTAGAAAAATAGGTTTTACCATCCAAAAGACTGGCTAATAATGTTTGGTATACCTCAGTGCAATATGAACTGAAGTCATGGTGAAGAAGAGCAGCCACGACCTGTTTTAAAACAGGAAATCTTGTGGATAAACAAGGTAAAAAGTCGTTGGTGGTGTGGTAGTACTTTTTTCAGTTTAAAGTCTGACACATTTATTAAACATAAGGATATGCCATATTCATATTAATAATAACTTTTGAGCATCGTACAAAGCCTCATTAATATTTTAGCCATACTACTACACTGCTTCAATTGTGGGCGTAAATAAATGTCTGTATAGCACCGAAAAGCTGGTACATGGCCAAATGTTGGGCCTGTCATCTGAAGCCCTCATGATTATTGTGCATGCACGATATAATTTCGATATACTTGAGGCCTGTTGTTGGTTTTCTGCCAGTACTGTCATGGTCTTGGTAAGGTGTGATTATAGTGCTGTGCAGTAACGTGGATTTTGTGGTGTTACGGTGTGGCTGTAATGCTGCTGTTATGTTGCAGTGCAGCAGCAGCCCTGAGGTTGCCACGGGGAGCAGCTGGGGTCACTGGACATGCCCGGCGGTCGCAGGGGTCCGAGTAGACAGCAGCTGAGCCGCTCGGCCCTGCCCTCGCCACAGACTCTTGTGGGGAGCAGCTGCAGCAACGGCGCGGGGCTCAGGAACAGGTGAACCCCCCCAACCACCACTACCACATCCTTGTACAGGGAGGGCACTGTCTGTAGATCTCTATATCCTCCTGAGACCCAGCACTTCATTTTGTCCATTATGTTTATGCTCATACATGACATCACATGTATGGGGGTGTGGCCTTGCAAGTTTTCTTTTCCTGTCAAATTAAAATTTTAACCAATACAAAAAGCTTTTTCCCAGGATCTCAATAGGTTATAGCAAGTGGTTCCAGGTTTTGTGTCAGACATGTTTTTCCATGGTGATTCTCTGAGTGAATTCCAATGTCTGTGTTGCCCCTACAGGAGCAGCACATCCGTGGGTCTCTCTGCCCCACCACTCACTGCGCTGATCAGCCCAGAACCCGTTCGCCATGCACGCATTCCTGAACTTCCCATCGACAGCAGTGTGCTCTTTGAGTTCATGCTTTTTTTGTACCTGCTGGTGGCGCTGTTTGTGCAGTACATTAATATCTACAAGACTGTCTGGTGGTATCCTTATAGCCATTCTGGTGCCTCTACCTCACTGGTGAGATTCTCCCTCTCTTTCTCTCTCTGTCTCTCTCTCTCTCATCCTCTGTAACATAGATTTTGCTGTCTGCTTTCTTGTCCTCACAGGTGAGGGCGTGCACTTTAGTTATCTGTCTAGATGTTTCCAGAACACGTGCACATGAAATGCATAACTAGATATTTTGGTTTCATAATTCTCTTTTCTGTCTGCAGAACTTTCATCTAATAGACTACCACCTGGTGATCTTCATTACTGTTATGCTGGCCAGGAGGCTTGTGTGGACTATTATTTCAGAGGTACAATGACCGGCTTGAAATTTCTATTTGTACAATTGAACTAGGACTATGGCAGTGAAAATAAAGTAGGAAATAAGACGTGAAGCCTTTCAATATAGTCAAGGGAAAAAAAAATCCTGTGAGATATCTGTACCAAACAAAATCTCAAAGCTCAAAATAAAAAGCTCTACTTTCCATTGTATCTTCATGAAAATGACAATTACTATTACTCAATTCACCAGTCAGAAGTAATGTCTTAGTGTTGCATCCCTGACCACATGTCCAGTCTATTTTAGGAGAACATTGGAGGTTGCTCTGGATAATTGTGGTGTTCTGTTTGTTCAAAATTAAAACACACAATGGCTATTTGTGGCCACTGGTATTTTAGGTCTTCCTGTTGTTCTTGACATAGCCAGTAGGCTACACTGTTGGTTCCAATTAACGCACTAGTAAACCAGATTTGGTAATGCCGAAAATTCTGTATTTGGATAAGTGATCCAATCCAGTGATGCTTTGAAAAACCGTCATAAAAAATAAAATGTATTACCAAATCCTGGATAGCAAAACAAGGGATTTCAAAATCTGGATTACTTTGATCCTGATTAAATTGTTTGAACAACTGGGCCCTGGACTAGTGCATGAATTTGTGGCCACTTCACTGTTCTGACAGGCGTTCCACACAAGCTCCGGCTCCCTGCTCCAGTACATGATTCTGATCGCCGCCCGGCTGACCCTGCTTACGTTCTGCGGCTGGCTGCTGTGCTGGACTCTCGTCAACCTCTTCAGCAGACACTCAGTG
The DNA here is from genome assembly GCA_026779585.1 of Mormyrus proboscirostris. Lineage (NCBI taxonomy): Eukaryota > Metazoa > Chordata > Actinopteri > Osteoglossiformes > Mormyridae > Mormyrus > Mormyrus proboscirostris. Next base: position 320,086 of record JAODKF010000040.1, on the reverse strand, counting down.
CTGAACTTGTTGTTCTTGGGCTACCCGTGAGTCCCTCCTCTGCTTGGTACAGCTTTGCCGCAGCAAGGAATTCTCATACATGTACTTTTTCATCTGCATATGAATGTCACATTAGAGCTGTACAATTAATTGAATTTGAATCACGATTACAATTATGGCTTCCCACGATTATAAAAAAAAAATTATAATTGAGTAAAATATGTTTGTATCTCATATTGAAATGATGCCCTACTTTATTTTGCGCGATAAATCTAGATCGGTACACTAATTTTTCAGTGGTGCGCTTTGCCCCTCCCTGAACACTATTAGTGAATTCCCTACTACACAGCAATAAAAATGCATTCAGTCGAAATAGCAGGACGGGTACCTTTGGTCAACAAAAAGTAGACACACATCAGTTATTTGGAATCATTTATTCTCAACGAATCTGACCAAGGTGTGTCTGCACCACAAGGCAACACAACCAATTTTTTTTTTAACCACTTAAAGCTTAATCATAAAGGGAAGCTCATCAACTCGTATTGCAATGCAGTTATCCAGTCATGGAAAACCTGGAAAAGTTTTGGAATTTTGAATTTTTTTTTCCAGTTTTGAAATTCTTGGACAGAGAGAAAATTTTGAAAACTAACCTTGTTCATTTTTGTTTCCCGCTTCTTTCTGCAACGCGCTAACAGAAATGTACAAGCAGAAGTCAATAATTAACTACCTTATACAAATCTACTTTAGTTTTACAAACTTGTGGGTTTTGGATTTTTTTCTTATGGTACTGGAAAAGTCATGGAAATATGTTCTGCCAGAATTTGGGGGAACACAGTACATTGCGATTGTGTAACCGTCAAGTTCTCAATAACACAGAGATAACGGTTGTCATCACATATTATTTAGCAAACAAGAGGGTCTTCAGCACAGCTGGAAACAATGCCATCGTGCATGACTGAAGCCAGATATGTAAACAGACTAGTTTTTCTTGCAAAAAATCTTAAGTTGCACTTTTTATATCAATGGACTAGGCAGTGGACTCTAATATGTATAGCTAGGAAAAAAAATCAAGTTTAGTGTTTTTGAACCTCGGAGAACAGTTCATCTCAGTATAATTTATTCATTAACCCCCTGGAATCTAGGGGTATGGAATACACTTTCACTGACTGGGGCATGGTCACACATTTCATTCAATATCATAAACTTAATTCATGGCAAATTATTTCTTGTATTTTTGTTTTGGCATAACTCATCTTAGTCTGAGTGTACTTTGTAAATATGTCAGATTTATGTAAATTTTGTAATTTGACATCAAAGTATAGACATTGCAAAATGCAGTTTGGAACACTTCTAGAAACATTAGAAAAGTACATAGTAAGTAATGCTGGCAGTTTGTTTTGATCCCAGACATCTCATCACCAAAGTCTTGGCTACATGAAGATGTCTAAATGGTGTAGTTGCAACATTCATTTTGATAAATAAGAAAAAGCTAACTCATGTCACTTTTCTGGCTCCTTTAATTGAATATGTAGCAACTTTCATGTGTATGAATGAGCCTGGCCACGTCCCTATCCCCCTTTTATGGCGCTGATGGGGATATATCTGGATCGTGTTTCACTGTTGCGCTGTTCATCAAATTTCCATGCAAATGCGATTTCAATACGCGCTAATATGGCTATTTAGAATGTGAATAGCAATCTTCGGGGGACAGAAACTCTACACACCCCCGATGCAGTTAAAACAAAGTAAGGTGACATGGTTTTTTTTTTTTTACCAATTTAACCTGATTTTAAAAACTGTAATGTTTCTGACAGTGGACGTTTTGAAAAGAAGACAGATTACGGATTTAGTCTGCGTTTTTTTTCCCCCCCATGTTTCTATAATAACTTATCAGCGAGTTATGAACTGAAATACACAAGAAAGATATTCAGCATCGCTGACGATGCCGTCTACCCCAGAGGGTTAAAAAATATTTGTATGAGTTTGTGTGTTATTTTATTAAAATTGTGTATTTTTGTTTCAGTTCAATTTCAATGTAAGTATATGTTATATTAAGATTCAATAAATACAATGTTTCTGCAGTCAAGAGTAATTGTGGGAAATAATCGTGATCCCCATATTGACCGAAATAATTCTGATTATGATATTTACCATAATCGAGCAGCTCTGTCACATTTATATTTACATCTCTAAATTCAGGTGTCACAGTCTTACACTTTCCGATTTGCTACTATACATGGCTTATATACTTGGCTGTGTTTGCAGATATCTGTAATTATAAAGCTTTCTCACACACTTTCACTTTTGAGATGGAAGTTATGGAACTAAGGAGAAATGAGTGCAATCCAAGCTGTCAAAATTACTATCATTTTAAATCTGAATTTTAAATCTTTGCTGTTGCAAAGGAAATATGTTGCAGTGTTTAGCTCTCTATCAGTCGCTGCTTCATGGTATCTTGGGTGATATCTCTGTAACACTGCTCCCCAGGTTCGGCGTGTACGTGCCGCTGTGCTGTTTCCACCAGGAGGCTCGCGCTCAGGCCCCAGCAGCTGATTGTGGATACCTGGAACAGGATCCAGATGGCCAAACTCTTCGTCCCAGGGACTTCCTGGCCCTGCTGCGGGAGAACCTGCGGGAGCAGCTGTCTAGCTCTGTCCCTGTCCCCACCCATACCTGTCTGCTGTCACCTGAGCTCATCCGGACTGAGGTGGAAGGGCTGAAGGCTGATTTCAACCGCCGCATCAAGGAAGTGCTTTTTAACTCATTATTCAGCGCCTACTACGTGGCCTTCTTGCCTCTCTGCTTTGTTCAGGTAAGTTTGTGGCTATGCTGATCATGGTTGTTTCGACGAAGGTGGCAACAACCATAGTAATAATGGTAGTGCTGTCTTCTAGAGCACACAGTATTACGACATGCGCTGGTCATGTGAGCATCTCATCATGGTATGGACCAACGCATTTGTGATGCTCATGAGTCAGCTGCTGCCTCCCCAGTACTGCGACCTGCTGCACCGCTCAGCCGCTCACCTGGGCAAGTGGCAGAGGCTGGAGCATGGTTCTTATGGTAATGCCCCGCAGCATATGTGAGTATCTGCCGAACACTATGACATGCTCTTTCTGCTTTCTCGTAGTTGAACCAGATGTACCTTTGTAATCTGTGTCTTTACTGTGAAAATTGCCTTGGGAGAGCATCTTATTTGTGTCCTCCGTGTGTAGTAGGTCCCTATATTGTTTGCTGCTTTTATTCAACAGTTATTTACAAGATTTGTTGCCGTACACAGAGCCTGGCCTCCACCAACACCAGCCGCAACTGCAGAGACTTTTATTAATGGTGCAATGATCTTGTTGCTCATGCATTTCACTGAATCTAAATTCAGCAGCTCCTGCACAAACATTGTGGAGGCTGGAGATTTGATGCAGCAAAGCTTTATGGACAGATCAGGACAGGAACATTATTGCCTAAGCTGATGAGATGGCATGGCCCAGTTATTGCTCAGCATCTCCCAGACAACTTTCAGCATGTTTCATGAATGCCTGTGCTTCAGGAGGCCTTTGACTCACCAGCCTCTTCTTTTGATCCTTCCTAGAATAAGAATCCAGATTGTTAGGCTTGTTCTCTCTCATGGTGACTTTATTTGGTAGTATTTAAATGATGAGGGAGACTTAACATAAGTTTTCACTTATGTTGTACAGATAAGACTGAACCTTCATAGTGATGTATGACTGGGTGTGTCTGTCTGTCTCTGCTCTCGCAGCTGGTCGGACAGTACCATCTGGCCCCAGGGGGTGCTGGTGAGACATAGCCGCTGCCTCTACAAGGCTGTTGGACCATACAACGTGGCACTGCCCTCTGATGTCTCCCATGCCCGCTTTTATGTGAGTTTTTTTATGTATGAGGATTCTGAATCCATTTTCCTAATTTTGTGGGGATATGTTTGGGTTATATGACGCCACTAGGTGTAATAAATCTTGAAGGTATCTGGTGATCAGACAAAAGTGCCAAACCTTTATCAATTGTCATTACATTAAGCAGAGATGGTGACATCTTTATAATATGTAGATAAATGTGTGTGTAGTATGTCCTATGAAGTCAATTAAAAAGTAGTTATTCAGTAATGTGCATTCCTAATCATAGGAAACAGGAAGGTTATGTCTGAAGCTTTTGCCTTGACATTTTCCTTCTCTTGCTCTCTCTCTCATAGTTTTTGTTCCACAAGCCACTGCGCATCTTGAACCTGCTGATTGGGATTGAGTGCAGTGTGGTTCTGTACCAGCTATATTCACTGTTGCGGTCTGACCGCTGGAACCACACCCTGTCTCTGGGGCTTGTCCTATTCTGCAGTTATTATGTGTTGTTCAAGCTGCTGAGAGATCGCATCGTGCTGGGCAAGGCATACTCCTATCCCCTGAGCAGCAGCACCCTGGGCCTCAAGTCTCAGTGAGGCAGGGAAAGTGTGGAGCCTCCCCCCTAGGACTCAGAACTGGTGACCATCAGGAAACTCAGAATGTTATTTTGATATGGTTATATTTTTCATGCAATGTTTGTTTTATATATGTATATACAAACAAACAATTATATTTAAAAAAAGAAAAAAACAAACCAAATAGATCTTTTATATTTTGTATAAAGTTCCACTTCTTGACAAGAGCAAAGCTTAAAGCTGCCATGTAATGTCATTCCTGATTTGTGTACATGAGAGCAGTGTTGGACCGGCTGCTCTTGTATAGGCCTTTCCTGGGTGCTGAGATTGCTAGCAATGTCACACTAAAACAGCCTATCACAAGGAAAATGCTGCATGAGACAGCCTGGAGGATGATGTTTGAGCTTCCTCACTGTTTTGCATAATGTCTTCATTTTATGTTCTCCTCTGATGGCAGAATCCTTGCCATCAGCATCTCTGCGTTCAGAACCTGAACAATAGTAAACTGATGCTGCTCTGTTTTATTTCTCCATTGCCAAAATTCCAGAATTCAGCCTGACAAGCTACAGAGAGAGAGAGATGTCTTGAGGGAAGATGTAGTTGTATTCCTCCGCTGTGACTCAACACGCAGTATTTCAGACAGGTTTTACACACTGGCAATATGACAGAATAAAGACACCTAAAATTAAGTGCCCCTAGTCATGGCCACGTGTAATATAATCGAGTGTGTGTGTGCCTACGTTCACAAACATTTAGGAGAGCCACACCAGAGTTGATTTTATTCAATTGCCTTTATTCATTTAAATTTTGCATTCAGATTTTGTTATAACCCATAGCTGCCACGAAATAATTGTACTTGTTTCATTTCTCATTTCAAAGCACAGATGTCATATTTAAATTTAGGTATGTTAATTTTAATAAAAGTAAAATTTAGCACCAAGAACTTGAGGATCATACATATAAGTAATTTGTTGTTGTACTGGAGAACCTAAACTAAGACAACAATATGTAGCATTTTTACTGGTTTTTAATGAAAACACTGGTATCCTCAAATGTTAACTCCTTTGGAAGACCCATTTGATCCAAAGGGGACTTGGTCTTTATTGGTTTTTCATTAGTAGCTTTAACAGTGTGGTAGAGAAAGCATCTTCCATGGATGGACTCCATTGGGTGTTTGCTTATTGTCCTATGTGACAGCTGTAGTTTTTGGCTATAGCTTTCACATGATAGCGTGAAGCGGTGTGCTAGGTTAGGTATTCCATTATTGTGAGTGGTGAGCTTAGCAGTGACTTGCAACCTCATATCATGCCACCTTTAAGACTCACTGTCACCAGTTCCAAATCAACCAGTGCCATGTATTTCCACGGATCATTACACATCATAACCACTGTGTATGAGAATCTTGTATTTGATGTATATGTGGTGGGTGTGTGGAAACGACACACAAACTTGTGTGTTTGGTGTATCTTAGTATGTGTGTACATAGAATGTTGTGCTATTCTATGTTTCTTTTCTGTTTCAGCCATTCTTGCAGTCTCATCTGTTAACAGACCTGGGACCCTTATGGAGTTGACGAGCACATTTCCAAAACTCAAACAAAAGTCAATTTTTTGTTACCGAGATGAGACCACCAATCACCTAAAGTTTGGCTGCTTCATCATGTTACAGTAATGGTAACAAAAAGAAATGTTCTCAAAACCGTTCCCTGTGGCTGGAGTGAGTTTTGGAAATTTGTTCTTCAGTACCACTATGGGGCATGGATTCCAGACCCATTAACTGCAGATTGAGCATAACAGTACTGGTACAGAAGTTCAGTAGAACTATATTAGCTGGTCTGGCTGATTGTTCAAAGGTAGAGTACTATTATATCACCAGTGCTACTCAAAATCCATCAGGGTATAATAATCTTAAAATTGTCTTAAAATAATAGCATTGGTACTGCCTTTAATCTAGCCCTGTGACACGTATTCATTATGACAGATCCAAAGTATCCTCACCTTATCACCTCTGTAGTGGGTGCAGTGCATTGCAGTTTGCACATGAGGCACACCAGAGAAGCCTGTTGAATATTTTCTGCTCGACTTATCTAAGTGTACAGCTACTTTCCTTTCTTTGGTATCATGGAGCTGGTGGCCTGGAGTTCAGCATGAGAGTAAAATGATGAGCTGGGTGTGGTGTAAATCAGAAGGGTTTAATGAAATGGAAACCAAGAAAGTAATAAATAGAAAGTGGGTTGACCCTGAATGGCACCTGCTAACACTTGAAACATTTTGAATGCATCATGGCTTAGCATGAACATATTAATGAGGTGCCTGCTGTGGGTCACATCTAAATTTACAGGACAAAGTAAACTTTTAACGAACATGATGCTGCAGAGTGGGCTGTGGGATTTAAACTCAGCAGGAGAGGTGCTGCTGCTTCTGGAGCGTGGTCAATACTGCAGGAGGAATATGGAAAGGTGAGGTTTCAGATGTGTTTGTGATGTAGGGAAGGCTCAGGTAAGTGTGTTTATATGGTTGGGCTGTCACTTTTGAACAAATTTCTGATGTCACGTTATTCGTTTGAATATATTTCAAATACCTGTGAAACCCCCCCCCCCCCCCCAAAAAGAAAAAAAAAACACGCAACAGAGATCTTCGATTTTAAGTATTTTAAGCCCTAAGGTCAGAGTGGGAATATATTTTTTGAAATAGTTTTGTGTTCCTAATAACGACTGTACTGTGTCCATTTAAAGTTAAAAACATAGGATTATAATGAACTAAGAAGCATAAACCTAAACAATACAGATGTCCATTTAAATGTTCTTTAAGCAGTAAACTATGGGGGACGATAAACACCATGAAACGTTTTATACCTGTTTGTTAATAATTAGTGACTAAACAAGACATGGACTATAGAACGTACTGTGAAAAATTTGTTTGCAGTTAGTGATTCAGGATTCCGTTTCATTTATCTCGACATTGCAGTGAGATACACTAGCAAATGGGATATTTAGTTACTTGTGATTTGTGAATCTGGATGACATCGTCCCCTAACCCAAAATCTTATATTATACTTTGCTCTTTATTTTCAAATGCATATAATAATAATAATAATAATAAAACTTTATCATATAAAATGCATTTGTGCTTAGACAAAGACTGATTTGCAGGAAAAAAGTTACAAATGGATTTTAGCACATTTTTTTGAAATATTCAGAAATATACTTGCACACATATGGTAACCTTGGGTTACTTGATGTAATCCTGGGTTCTTTGATAACAGAGTGAGGTGTTTCACTATGGGAATCGCTTTGGGTGAGCCCAACTACGGAAGCTCCAATGACACCACGTCCGTCTGTGATTAACAAGTCAACCTGCGACCAGGCTCCGCCACTGCCTAGCTAATGCGGTCGGCTTCCCTGACAGCTCATTCTAAAAGGATTTCTTTCTACATAAGAACTATACAAACGAGAGGAGGCCATTCGGCCCATCAAGCTTGCTTGGGGAGAACTTTACTAATAGCTCAGAGTTGTTAAAATCTTATCTAGCTCTGATTTAAAGGAACCCAAGGATTCAGCTTG
>JAODKF010000040.1:261218-271512 GCA_026779585.1 Mormyrus proboscirostris | reverse complement strand
AGCCATATTTACTAGCCATGTGGGCCTTTTCAATAGTATGGCAAGTACAGGTGTCTGCAATGACATTAATGAAGCTTCCATTAAATTGCATTGTAGCATATTTGTAACCTTATGACGCTTATGACATGATATGAAACCATGTGACATTTGCATTTAAGTCAAGATATCTCAGCAACACCTTAAAAACCAAAGATCAAATTTTGTGGTGATGTTCATGACATAATGTTCTTGCTTTAGTAAAAAAAAAAAAAAAAAGATCAATTTTGAAATAGTTTTTTTATTGATTTTTAATATTTTAATTAGTTATTACGTAGTAATTATTCAAATGGGGATGGCATTTTTGTTCAATCTATAGAGCTGGACAACAGCTTTACAACAGTATAGGACAACTTCTGTGCAGCTTACAAGTAACATTAATGTCCCAGACATACCCAATTTCAATTTCATGAGTTACTCATGTGACCAAATCAGCATGCCAAGTTTCTTTAAAATCCATGATGATGAGGTTTGAAAGTAATGATTTGACATGGAATGACCCAGAGGAAATTAATCTATGGAAATATTTTTAACGTGTGTGAACAAGAGAGAAAAGTTTGACGTGTTTGTCATTGTGTGTCTTTGCAAACGAACACAAACCTCACTGCTGTGGTACGTCTGCAGGGATATCAGAATAATATATATTATTGATAAAAATATAAATACAACACGTGAGCATGTGCAAACTACGTGGCTTGACCATTGAAACTATGAACGTTTCCGTGTACACATGTGCAGAGTGAATAAGCGTATGGTGTTTGTGTGGAAAAGTGTGAGCCAGCCTTTAGAAAACTGCCCTTGTAATGTGTTCACACACTTTCTAAGTATAGTTCATTTTCACTAGTGAGTATGCAGTTGATATGGATGGTCCCAATACCAAGAAATTAACTACAATAAGGAAGCTTCCAATAATTATGATAGCTACAGATCATGTCACATGAGGCAGGATAGCATAGAATTACTGTTTTGTTGTCTTTTGGCTAGAGATCATAATTGTTCGGTTCAGATTTGCATGCCTCCAAGGTTAAAGGACTTACAGTATTGCCCTCCAGTCTAGATAGGATAGCTTCACTCTGCATACTTAGCCTAGCTGGCTGCTATCGTGAACCATTGTATACTACAGTGATATGAGTGGAAGCGAGGGACTGCAATTTTGAAATGTAATGTTTCTGTGGAAAATCTGCTTACTGTGCATTAATCATCTTAGGTTATAGGTGATACCACAGTTTTCTGCTTTCTATTCTGATTCAGCTTGTAATGGTGACTTTTGCAGGCTCCTACCAAGGCTGCTCCCAAGCAGAAAATTGCCAAGCCCATGAAAGCCAGTGCCCCTCGTGTTGGAGGAAAGCGGTAAACTTGGTGCTGGAGATTGTCAGTCAATAAACTCACAATAAGACTGTTCCCCTTTTTAGTTGTGTTTGCTGGATTTTTTTATGGGATTGGTTAAAGATAATTTTGATGTATTATGCATTACACAATGAAATTTGCAGATCATGGTGCTAAAAACTACCTTTTTGTCAGGTTGATAATTAAATTCTGATAATCATTTGCACTTGGTTTCAATCTGCCCATTCTTAGGAGTCTTGTTGTACCCCTTCTCTAAGAGTTCTCATTTATGAAAATGTCAAAGTTGGTTTCAGGAAAAATATGTAAAAATGGTAGCTGGAGTGATATAGTATAGAATGAGGATCTTGATATTAGAAAGTTTATCAGTATCTCAAAATTCTAAGCAGGCCTGAAGTGGCTAATCAGGAGATTTGGGGGATTTCCCGGTGAGCCGCTTGACTTTTGGGCTGGTCAGAAATAAAATAATTCGATTTCACAGTCCTCGCATTAGTGAATCTGAAACGGTAGCACTTAAGATTCACATTTACAGCTGACATCGCAGCCTTTCTATAATGATAAATTACATGGGTGCCTCCTGAGGGAGCTCTCCCCTTCCTAATCACTCAAGTTGGTTACATCCAACAGTCCAACTTTGAGCCTACAAATTGTTTAACTTGGTAAAATAGCAGTTAGCGTAACAGTATGGAAAAGAAGAGATCGGGGGGACTGAACAGGCTAAGAAAAAAAGATTGTTGGAGGAGGATGTGCCAAAATCAGAGAGATTTTTTAAAAAGAATGAAAAGAACTGGCAACAGATAAATGGGGTTAACCTGTTGCAGAATATTAAACCAATTCAAATATTAGCATATTTCTATAGCTTATGACGGATCAATGTGTGCGCAAATGTAATTTTAAAAATAAAATAAAAACTAAAGCACTAAGATCTAAGTATTCAGTAAAATGACCATTTGACCATTTTATAGTTTATGACCAGCAGTCCCCTGTCAGTCAATGTTCTGCCAAGAATTAGAGACTGATGAGTAGTGAGGATGCCAGGACGGCTGAGGAGTCAGGTGTTATATATTAAATTTGATTAAATTTAAGTTAGTTAAATCCACATACAGTGATCCTCCGCTATATTGCATCACAGATCTCTGCATATCGCATGTTACTCTGCTTGTGGTCCAAATGTTTTAAGCCCTACGATTTAAGGCTTAAAAACTGTTTGTTTATATGGTATTTCTATATTGTGGATTTTTACCTATTGCTTTTAAAGTGTGTGGGAGAGGTATTTTAAGGCTTAAACTATATAAAGATTATTTTTAAATAATGTTTGTTTATATGGTCATTCTGTGTCGCGGATCTGGAACGTAACTTCCGCGATAGGCAGGGGATCACTGTACTCAAGTTGAGATTTACATTTTAGATTCAGTGGTAAACTATGCAGATGTGTATTAATGGAATTAAAAGACTAAGTCATATGTTTTTGTACAGAGAATTTCAACACAAACGTATTGTGTTGTATATGAAAAGACAATGAGACTGTAATAAACAAACTTGCTGAGACCAGTACACTACTCAGGTGGCTGTTACCATTAGATATTGTTATCATTTAAGCCATTTAGAGGTAAATTTGTATAGTAGTGCAACGTGCCTCACATATGAAGAATTTGTATTTTGTTCATATTTGAAAAAAGCAAATAAAACCAATGAATAATAAGAAATGAAGTATTGCCTCATTTATCCAATTTTCACTTTCTTGGGAAAAAAAGTGGGCATGAAGCTCCTGGGCTGAAAATTGGCTCCAGTGTCTTGCACTGAATTGGAAATATTTTAGAAAAATACACTGAATTACAAGGCTTTACAGAACAATGCACTATTGTACACTTAACATGAAAGGTTATAATTACATGATTTTAATAATATCTGTACTTTTATATTTTTGCTCCCTGCATGGATTACCTTACATTTATCTGGGTTAAATTTCATCTACCGGGTATCAGCCCAGTCGCTAATTAAATCCAGATCCCGTTATAGCCTCTCTGCTGCTAGATCAGTATCTGCTATACCACCCACCTTGGTGTCGTCTGCAAATTTAACCAGTTTATGTATTGGTGTCAATATCATGTACTATAATATAGATTAGTCCAATTGCAGTCCTAAAATTGAACCCTGCGGTACCCCACTATGAACGCAGTGACTTTGTGCCTCTAATAACTACTTGCTGATTCCTGTCAGTTAACCAGTTTTTGATCCAAGCTGCTGCAGTTCCTAAAATCCCTTTTGCTTTGATGTTAAGCAAGAGCCGTTTGTGGGGGACAACATCAATGGCCTTCTGGAAATCTAAGTAGATCACATCGTAGGCCTTTTTGTGATCAATTTCTCTTGTAGCTTCCTCACAGAACTCAAGTACATTAGTTAAATAGGATCTACTTCTCATAATTCCATGTTGGCTATCCCTGTGTTATTTGTATCCAGGTAATCTACCATTTTCACTTGGATTATAGCTAACATTATTTTTCTAGTAATGCTAGTTAAGCTGATTATCCCCTTTTTTGAATATGGGAGTTATATTAGCATGCTTCCAATCAGTAGCTACCACACCCGCAGATGTTAAAGGTTAAAGGTTGACTAATAATATCCCTCATCTCTTTTAAAATTTTAGTTAAGATGCCATTAGGGCCCTGCGATTTATTTATTTTGAGTTTAGCTAGGCTTATTACCACATCAGCCTCAGTTATACATATATTGGTCAAAGACAATATATCAATAAACACAGAAGGCTGTATTTGTACTAAATGGTGGTAAGTTACTCGTTCTGTACTGTGAACACCTGTGTAAAATAAAATAAACTCATTTACTATATCACATTCATTCATCAAGGCCCTTACTATCCTGCAAATGAGTGATTTCAGCTTTTAGAGCTCATTTGGAGTTAAAATATTGGAAGAAACTTTTATTGTCATCCTCTGCCTCCAAACCAAACCAATTTTTCTTTCTACATTCCTCTTAGAGAGTCTAATGTTTTTAAATCAACCTGTAGACTTGTATAGATACTCCTGTTTTTGTTTTGAAATCATTAGTTCATTTGTGGAACAGAGACCTATTCCTCCTGACTTTATTCTTAATTTCCTTAGTAAACCACCTTCGTTGTAGTGTCCTTGATTTAGTTTCGCTGGAAACAGGTATGAAGTCCTCTTGCACTTGCAACAATGTGCCTTTAAAAAATTCCCATACCTCTTCAACTGTTTTGCTGTTTAACTCCACCCAGTTTACAGTTTCTAGTTTGTGTCATACCATTAAAGTTAGCCTTCCTAACTTTGTATACTTTTATTTTGGATTTTGCTCTTCAGACACTAAAATTAACCTTGAATTTAATCATGCTATGATCACTACCGTCCAATGGTTCTAAAAACCTCTAATTTTCCAATCCTAAACTGGTTATTAGAGAAAACAAGATCAAGAAGGCCTTCTCCCCTGGTAGGGGTATTAACAAACTGGGTAAAACAACAATCCTGTACTAATGCCACCATCTCGAGTTCATTTACAGAAGAGCCAGAGACTGTGTCCCACTGTATCCCAAGTATATTTTAATTACTCATCGTCATATAACATTCCTCTGCAGCTGCATTAGGTGCTCCATCACAAACCCTGACAAGTAGGCCATTTGAGTTTTTAGCATCTAGTTTTATGCATAGAGCTTCTGTACTTTTATCAGTGAACTCCCTTCTTGCTTATTCGGTCTCTATGGAACAACAAATAACCATCCATATTATATTCTTCACCATCATTGTAACCATCCATGTTTCAGTTATTCCTATCATGTCATAAGTGTCTGATGAAATTAAAGCCTCTAAATCATGAATTTTGTTTTTAATACTCCTAAATACAGACCGCAAAGGGTAGGCCTTTTATAGTGCCCACATTTAATATTTATTGGGGCTTTCTGTCTCTCTCCACCTAAATTCTTAACTAACCTCCCTGCCCCCCAAGTCACGATTCAGAAGCTCCCCTACCTGGGCACCAGGCAGGCAAGACACCGTACGGGACCCTCTATCACACGTGCACATATAGCTATCTACACCTCTAATAATTGAATCCCCTACTACAACCTCCCTCCTCCTGGGGGTAGGCAGCTCCTTGGTGCCCAAGGGCCCATGTACCTACCCAGTCTCTTCCAGCTCTAAAACTGGAAGCACCTGAAAGTGGTTAGACACCATCGCTTCAGGTGATGCCGTCTCTGTGACCCGTGTACGTCCTTTTCCACGTCTACGACCTACGTTCACCCAGCTCTCTCAACCTACCTCTTATTCATTCTCCTTCCTCCCCACTTGTGATGTACACACAGCCTCCCTAAAAGGCATATTAGCTCTCTCATTGTTGTATTGGATGACAGCCATTTGCTCCTCATGGTCACAAATCTTGACCATGAGTGAGTCCACTAACTTGCATCGCTCGCAGATGAAGTCCGACTGGACGCAAGCATCCAGAAGGGCAAACATTTTGCAAACACTGAGCTGGCCCCATAATTAACTAGCTCACTATGAACCTTTACTCCCAGCCCAGTATATTTAGCATATTTAAACTTTTACTTGATTTAATTAATGGATAGTTAATATAACAAAATGCTAAGTACAGTAAAACACTAAATAAACAACGTTTAAACTGAACTTTTTAAAGTATCCGTTAGGGTCAGAGATGATAACCCTAGAAATTAAACTTTTAAAATAACCAATTTAAAAATTACCTACCCGAGACTAACTTCTTGCTGAACCGCATTTAACTAAAATAAAGCAAAGTTGCTCTAGGGAGGGCGAAAAACCACAAAAAAAACCCTCTCAAAGCAGGCTACTGCCAGAACAGAAAAAAAGTGGAAAATGTCCTCCCGGCCCTGATTGACGACTGAGCAAAGCACAGGAGCAACAGTCCTTTTCCGAGTTAATGTTACCGACGTTAGATAATATTACCCCGCGGGTGTTTGTAGTGAAGGTACGCGGACAGAAACGCCACTTGCGCAACACATGCAGGGCCAACAAGTACTCAAGCAATAAATAAAAAGTGAAAAATTAAACAACCACCCACGTAACCGTACTGGCACACAAACACTCAAATACACTCCCAAATAATTCCAGTCAACCACTTCAACAGACGCACAACACAAGTGCACACAGCATCTGCACCACTACCGCACAGTGCAGCAATCCCAGCAGCCTCAGCTGACACATCACCTCTTTTCAGAGTACCGGCACGTTTCAATATGTCCTGATACTGAATAACAAGAGGAATATCAATACCTTTTGGTGATAAACTCCACCATACTAAGAATTAGTGGAAAGCAATAACATAAACAGCACAATAAAATAGTATTATAAGGACCCCCCCCAAGTAAAATTAAACTGAAAATAAAGAGAAAGCAAGGAACACCAGATACACTATATTGGCAAAAGTATTGGGACACCTGCCTTTACACACACATGAACCATAATGACATCCCGTTCTTAATGCATAGGCTTTAATATGGAGTTACCCCCCCTTTGCAGCTTCAACTCTTCTAGGAAAGTTGTCCACATTTTTAGGAGTGTGTTTATGGGTAATTTTGACCATTCTTCCAGGAGAGCATTATGAGGTCAGGCATTGATGTTGGACGAGAAGGCCTGGCTCGTAGTCTCCACTCTAATGCATCCCAAAAATGTACTATCAGGTTGAGGTCAGGGCTCTGTGTAGACCATTCAAATTCCTTGGTACCACATACCAAACTCACTTATCCATGTTTTTATGGACCTTGCTTTGTGCACTGGTGTGCAGCCATGCTGAAACAGGGGCCATTCTCAAACTGTTTCCACAAAGTTGGGAGCATGAAATTGTCCACAATGGCTTTCAATGCTGCAGCATTAAGAGTTCCTTTCACTGGAACTAAGGGGCCAAGCTCAACCCCTGGAAAAACACCCCCACACCATAATCCCCCCTCCACCAAACTTTACACTTGGCACAATATAGTCAGGCAAGTACCATTCTCCTGGCAACCGCCAAACCCCAACTCATCCATCATATTGCCAGACAGAGAAGTGTGATTTGTTACTCCAGAGAACATGTCTCCACAGAGTCCAGTGGCAATATGCTTTACAAGACTCCATCCAACGCTTTGCATTGAACATCTCCCATGGAAATCCATTCCATGAAGTTCTCTGCACACTTCTTGAGCTAATCAGAAGGTCACACGAAGTTTGGAGGTCTGCAGCTATTGCCTCTACAGAGTTGGCGCCTCAGTATGTATTGTCCCCACTCTGTGATTTTACATGACCTACCACTTCATGGCTGAGTTGTTCCCAATTGCTTCCACTTTGTTATAAGACCATTAACAGCTGACCATTTAATATTTAGTAGTGAGAATTTCATGGACTTATTTCACAAGTGGCATCCTATCATGGTTGAATTCATTCAGCTCCTGAGAGTGTTTGTATAAGCAGTCTGCATGACTAGGTGCTTGATTTTACATACCTGTGGCTATGGAAGTGATTGAAACACCTAAATTAAATGATTTGGAGGGGAGTCCCAAAACTTTTGGCAATATAGTGTCCGCCCTTGGATTGCTACTTTATTGCGGTGGAGGGGTTTGCATGCCTCGGTGACCCTGGGAGCTATGTTGGCGGGGGCAATGTGTTCCCAGTGTGGGTTGGGCTCCGCCAGGGCTGCCCTTTGTCATCGGTCCTACTTATAATATTTATGGACAGAATTTCTCGGCGCAGCCAGGGTGTTGTGGGTGTTCAGTTTGGTGGGGTCAGGATTGCGTCGCTGCTTTTTGCAGATAACGTCGTTTTGTTGGCTTCATCTGCTGGGGATGAGGATTACCACCTCTAAGTCTGAGACCATGGTTCTCAGCCGGAAACGGGTGGATTGCCCTCTTCCGGTCGGGAGGAGGTACTGCTCCAAGGGGAGGAGTTCAAGTATCTCAGGGTAGTGAGGGTAGGTGAGAAGTTTGGATATCCGGGAGACTCTCAGAGTAGAACCGCTTCTTCTCCACGTTGAACGGAGTCAGTTGAGGTGGTTTGGACATCTGGATTATGTTTCGGCTGGCCTGGGAACACCTTGGCATCCCCTCTGATAAGCTGGTAAAGGTAGCTATGGAGAAGGTCGTCTGGGTATCTCTCCTTAACTTGCTACCTTCACGACCCGAACGTCAGAAAAGTAGATGGTGATGGATGGAATATAATGTATGTGCAAGGAGTGGATGTTTAATTACAACTGTTAATTTGGTGTCCTGAATGTGGTGCCAGTCCATACAAACACATACACAATAATACTCTACAGGTGTTTTGACCTTTGAGCCATGGAGATTTACCGTGCCGTGAAAAGTAAGTACACCACTTGACCTGAAAATATAACACTTAAAATTTACATTTAGTAACCATTTATGCAATTAAACAAATTCTAATTTCTTGTTAGAGAAAATGCACAATCCATTTTCATTACCTTACCCCAAAAAATGAATTAGGTACAAATGATTATGTGATTAGTGTCTTTGGAAGTACCTTACACAGTACAAACTGGTCTGATTTGGTCATAGTCATTGAGGTAGATTGTACCATGTCAAGATCATGCGAAGATCAAAAGAGCTGCCTGAGGGCTTTAGAATGCAGCTTGTTAATGCTAATCAGTATTGATAATGAAATGTTTTCTGACAGCAATATTCAGTGTACAGTGATTCACTGAAAGGTATATTGCTTGAAGCCTTGTGTCACACAATGTGCATGTATGTGTATGTAGCGGTTTCACTCTGTAGTTTTTTTTTTCTTTAATAATGGAGCGATGTCAACAAGGATGATCCTGAAATCTTTTTTTTATTCTGCAGAAACACAGAGCAGATGGAAAATTGTGCACACAACTTCTCTTCCTTCACTCGTGCTTGCATTAGCAACACACCCATCCTCTCTGGCTGCAAAAGTAAATTAACATAATGATATACATAAAGTAATCAGTGCAGAGCATTACATGACAAAAGAACAAAATAAAATATAGGTCAGACAATAAAATGCATAATTATAACAAATATACCATTAAATATGTATACAAGTATATATAATAAACGATAATAGCAATAAATAAACATATAAAGATTATATAATATTCATAAATATTATAGCGGACAATGTATGCATAAAAAATAATTAAATTGTACAAAACTAATCCAAAATATAAATCACATACATCAAATAAACATTCAGTGTGTGTCTACCCTAACAAAGTGCTCACCTTTTTTTTTTTAAACAAACCAATATGCAGTTTAGCACATATCTAAAATTCACCAATACGTATATAATGAAATAACACAACATACCTGCAGAAACACAGAGCACATGTAAAATTGTGCACATCACGTCTCTCCCTTCACTCTTCGCGAATAAACAGCTAAGCTAAACGAGTCACGATAAATATCAATATAAAATAAACAGCCAGCTTCATGACATCAAAGCTTTACATCAAAATGTCTTTTTTTGCATGAATCAACACATCAACTTATTTATTAAAGTTTCACAGCTCTTCCCGTGCTCGCATTAGCAGAGCAAAACACAACACAACCAGCCTCTCTGGCAGCAAAAGTAAATCTAATATGCAGCTGCGCAACACGAGGCATCCTGTGTGTCGCTAATATGTGCTCTACCTGACACAAACGCTGCATATATGGTTCCGCATGGTATAACTATATACACAGCATCTTATAATATAAAATGCAATAAACATAAAACACACAAAACAAAAAAAAAGTTTTGTGAAGTTCACATTAATTAGTTAAGAACATAAGAACTATACAAACGAGAGGAGGCCATTCGGCCCATCAAGCTTGCTTGGGGAGAACCTAACTAATAGCTCAGAGTTGTTAAAATCTTATCTAGCTCT
Organism: Mormyrus proboscirostris; assembly: GCA_026779585.1. Lineage (NCBI taxonomy): Eukaryota > Metazoa > Chordata > Actinopteri > Osteoglossiformes > Mormyridae > Mormyrus > Mormyrus proboscirostris. The sequence continues at coordinate 261,255 of JAODKF010000040.1, read as the reverse complement.
GATTTAAAGGAACCCAAGGATTCAGCTTGCACTACAT
>JAODKF010000040.1:238046-253302 GCA_026779585.1 Mormyrus proboscirostris | reverse complement strand
CACAATTGGGCAAAAACACCAGGTAATGAGGGGGGCGTGGTACACGGGTGGATGGAACGGAGCTGAACGTTACAAAGATCTGTAGTTATTTGGATTTTTACAACATTATTGTTGAAATACAGTCCTGAAAAAGGGACGTTTATTTTTTTGCTGAGTATAGATGTGTGTGTATATATGTTTATTATTGCTATATGTATATTACTGTGTGTATGTGTATATGTGTGTGTGTATATATGTATATATATGTGTGTATAGTAAAACTGTATTTTTTTTTTTTCTTTTGTTTCCTTTAATGTCTTGCTCTGGTGGGGGGTGGGGTGGGTGCCCCTGTGGGGTTTCGTTTCTGGTGTCTTTTCTCTGTTTTGTATGTTGAACAGTTTTGATGTGCCATTTTTTTTGTGTGTTGTACTAAAACCCAATAAAAAATTGGTTGCAAAAAAAAAAAAAAACTACAAACCTAGTGAGGCACAGTGCCCCCGGGATCCTTTCCTGCCTGATGCCCTAATTACCTTCTAACACTCCCTCCATCACCTGTGTTACAGCTGTAAGGAAACTACGTGCTGTAACTTTTGGGTACGTGTCGTAAGTGGTAAGTAGGAGAGGATACCTACAGGTTCTCCGGACATCCTGCCCACTCATCCATTTGTCAGCCGCTCCTTCGACTCCACCTTCTGGACCTGGCCCTGCCTCCCTCACCTTCGGAGCAGTTTCCGGTTCGCCAACAGAAGAGGCCGCTGCTTCGTCACTTCGTCTGCTTGCTTCTGCCTGTTAGTTTGCTCTTCATTCGCTTTGCCATTGTATGATTGCTCGTGTATGACTGTTTCTGTTCTTGTTTTTCGATTTTCGCCTCGCCCTTATTGTACCTACGCCCTGGTTATGACTGCCTGCTTGGTTTTTGAACTTTTGCCTGTACTTCGGCTTCACCTCTTTGATATCCCCTCTGGATACCTTTGCTTTGGCTGTGTGTTTGTGTGTTCCACTAGGTGTGTGTAAGGAGTGTCTACCTTTTTGTTTATTCGTAAACGTGGGGATTACTGTTGTTCGTTTTATCACTTAGGATTACCTTAGCTTGGGGTTGTATTCAGAAAATGTGTTTTTGTTTGCTTCTTTGGCCTTTGTGACTCCTGATGTTTCTTACATCTAGTGTTTGTAAAGTGTCTGTGAAAAACTATAAAAAATGAAGTGCCCCTCAGGTCTGTAGGACCCTGCAGCGGACTAATCCACGAAAGGATGCAGGCCCAGATAACATCCCTGGGAGGGTACTAAAAATCTGTGCACATCAGCTCTCTGAGGTGCTGATGAACATCTTCGATGCCTCACTCGCACAGGCAGCTGTTCCAAGCTGCCTGAAGACAGCCACCATCATCCCAGTCCCCAAAAGCTCCACAGTGGAAGGCTTGAATGACAAGAGTCTGGTTATGGCCCACATTAAGAGCTCCATCAATATCACTGCGGACCTACATCAAAACACCTATCGCAGGAACAGATCCACTGACGACGCCGTCTCTGCAGTGGTTCTGCAGTATGTCCACTTTCTGTTTGTGGACTTCACATCTACATTTAACACAATAGTCACACATACACTGGTGAGAACACTTAGGACACTTGGACTGAGCTGTCCTATCTGCAACTGGATCCTGGACTTCTTGACCACAGCATGTTAAGATCCACGACCTCTACTCCTCCACCATTACCCTCAGTACCGGCTCCCCCCAGGGCTGTGTGCTGAGCCCCCTCCTGTTCACTGACATATGACTGTTCAGCTAAGCATCACATGTGTCAAGTCGTGAAGTTTGCTGATGACACGGTAGTAGTGGGATGCATCAGGAATGATGATGAATCTGCATACAGACAGGAGGTGGGGCACTTGGAGGACTGGTGCAGGAAAAATAATCTCTGTATCAATGTAAAGAAAACTAAGGAAGCAATCATGGATTTCAGGAAGCGTAGACACCCCCCCTCCCTGCCCTGCATGTCAGAGGAGCACCTGTGGAGGTGATCTCCAGCTTCAAGTACCTGGATGTACACCTCACCAGGGACCTCACTTGGACTATTAATTCATCGTCACTTATCAGGAAAGCCCATAAACGCTTCTACTGTATTTCCTCAGGAAGATGAGGTGAGCTGCACTCAGGAGCACAGTCCTGAACTCTACAGGTGTGCTGTGGAGAGAGGATTTTCTCTTTCTGCATCACAGTATGGCATGCCAACTGCAGAAAAGAAAGGACTGCACAAGGTGGTGAAGGCAGCTCAGAGGGTGGTGCAGAGCAGCTTACCCACTACCACTGACATTTACACCACCAGATGCAAGAGAAGGGCTTCTTGCATTATGAGGGACCCCACCCACCCAGTGCACAAATTGTTTGTTCCTCTCCCCTCAGGCAGAAGGCTGAGGAGCATCAAGAGTAGGACCACCAGACTGTGTAACAGCTTCTTTCCAGATGCTGTAAGACTGCTCATTATAACAAGTAACTAAGTTATTACTATTATATAGTAAATTACCTGGATCTGTTTATGTTGAATCCATTTTATGTCCACTTCTGTGTATTGGACACTGTACATACTACTAATTTATACTCCATACTTTATACTCCAATACCTTTATATTTAATTTTCTTCTTTATATTTAAAAGTGTGTGTGACTCGCTCTGTGTACCTGAGTATTTAATTTTGCTCCATGACATGTGTGAACATGTGTGGAATGACAATGAAGTTCTTGAATCTTGAATATCCCTTATCTCTTTTAAAACTATAAATAAGATGCCATCAGGGCCCTGCGATTTATTTATTTTGATTTTAGCTAGGCTTTGTACCAGCATTCAATTTATCATGCTCCTAAGTTAGCACCGCCACACAAAGAGAAAGATATATGGATCAAAAAAATTCTTTCTTTCCATAGCCAATAAAATGAGATATTGCTCATTGCTGCAAAGGGACAATGTAAATCATTAAAAAGTAGCTTAAATAAAATTGAAACCGAAATGAAATTAAAGCAGAACATAGCAGTAATGTTTAATAGCCCCTGTTTTGGGCAGTGTAGTGTAGTGTAACCAAGTAGGCATGGCACAAAGAACATAGGGAGAAAAAGATTAAGAGTAACTTTATTAATTCCTGGGGAATTTTCTGGTGCAAATTCAGTAAAAGCACCGTGCACAGAGGAACACACACACACATACATATATATATATATATATATATCTGTGTGTGTGTGTGTGTGTGTGTGTGTGTCTCTCTCTCTATATATATATAGAGAGAGAGAGTATATAGTGACAAACACACAAGGTAAGACAGTACACATAATGTACTACATTTACTTTTTTTACACTGTACATAAATAAATGAAATATTCTGAGAAACAGAATGATACCAAAACTAAATAAAGGTAAGAATAATAAGTATATGTAATGAAATTGTGTGCAGTTACAACAGAAAGCAGCTCACAACACAGGATGTTTCCTGATGAGTTATGGCTGTCAGTAGGAAATGGCATGTCTAAGGAGGAGATGTCGTGGTGTCTGATGGTCCCCGGGAGCAGGTCATAGCAGACTATGATGGAATGAGCCAGTGGCTACATGACATCCAAGATAATACCAGCTGAAGCAGATTGTGCAATATTGTGCAATTCTGCTAATATCCTCTTTTTTGCTACTGCCTCAAGTGGGTCCAGGGTCAGTCCTGTGATGGAGCTGGCCTTCTTGATGAGTTTGTTCAGGCATTTAGCATCACTTGAATTTATGGCACTTCCCCAGCAGGACACAGCATAGAAAAGGATGCTGGCTACTACCAATGGATAAAACATACACAGCAGCCTGCCGTACACATTTCAAGACCCGAGGCTTTTCTGAAAGTAGAATCTGCTCTGGCCTTTCTTGTACAGTGCTGCTGAGTTGTCTGCCTAGTCCAGTTTGCAGTTCAGGTGTACCGCCAGGTACTTGTAGCCTTGCACCACCTCCAATTCCTCCCCGTTGATGGTGACTGGTCTCAGGAGCGTCCTGTTACACCAGAAGTCCATCACCAGTGTTGCTGATGCTGACCTCCAGGTTATTTTCCCTACACCACATGAAAAAGTCCTTCAGAAACCACTGATGAATATTTACCAGACCTGCCATCAACAGGTCAAACAGGCATGGATACTGCTCCAGTGATAAGACCTTATACTTTGACCAGCAACATGTTTCTCAAAAGTATTGGGGGAGAGGTAAAGGCAAAGTGTTATTTGGTACCTCTTTGTTTACATTGTCAAAAATCCACAAGCTGTGATGTTGACTATCAGTCATTATGTACGTAATTTTTTACGTAGGAATGTGAGCCCAGTTTTTTGGCTTTGTGTGATGGCACAGATGGTTTTGCAACAACAGTTTCTGTTAAGTAAAGGGCTGTCAGTAGTACATCAATAAATACCTGGGCTTTAAGCCATTGCATTATTAGGTATGTGGTAATTCAACAGATGGAAGGATTGGTACTCTTATGCCCACAACATGGCTGAGCTCTTCAGGTGAATATCACCAACATCTGTGTCCACTATTGTCCTAGGTACTGCTCCTCTGGGTTTTTGTATTAATCAATCAATCACTCAATTGCTAAGCTACAGACGCTTAGTAGGAATTTTTTGCCTTTTTACAGCTGTCTATAAGATCACAGTACCTCTTCGAGTCTAAAGCAAAGTACTTTCCATCAATGCCAAGATTCTTAAAAGAATACAAGTTGTATATTACTTTGGATGAAAGCTTCCTAACCCAAGGCATGAAGCCATTTGAGTGTCTCATTTGAGTTGTGTGGTACTCAAACTCTTTGAAACAACACATATACAGTAAAACTGGTCTAAGTTGCCGGCTTGTAACACAAGCCACAATGTGCACAAGTCAACACTCAAGCAAAAGTCATGATTTTTCCTAATGTTTCCTTTAAAATTCCTTGTGTAAATCGCCGCTTGTAAGTCGTTAAATTCCCTTAGTCGTCACCTAAATCCCGGTCCTGAACACCACAAATGAATGGATTTTCCTACCTGTAAGTCGACACCCCAATCGCTGCATTCCCGCTGCCTGCTTCACACCGCCTGTTTGTCACCACAGCAATGTAGAAACGGAGAATACCCACCTATTGCACTAGTCGTGTTATATTTACTAGTAGGCAAAACGGCGAGACAGACATAAGTCGCCGAAGTGTCGACTTAGGTGTATCTCGTCAATTCTCTAAGTCGACACTTTTAAGCTGGTCCCGTGAGTGTCGACTTAGACCGGTTTTACTGTATATAGGTGAATCTCCCCAAGTCAGAATACCCACATTCACATTTGCTCAAATACACACCACTTACCAGGCAAGATCATGCTGGATTACACCACCACAAGTAAGGCACTTAGGTGGAGCTTGCTGTCAGTGTTCTAATAGAGGTCATGTTGTCTGATTGGAGTATCAAAAGTCATTAATTATGATACAGGAGATACTGTCAGGCATGGATAAACTGGAGGACTAGATGAGCCAAATATCTTTGAAGCCATAATGGTGGCTGATTTGGCGTGATGTCCCCTTATGTGGGCTCCCTTAATATCTGTGACTGTCTAACTTCAGCTACTGCATCATCCCACTCGCCCACACATTTTGACTTATATTGTAATATTCACACAGGTATGGACTACTATAACTGGGCTGTACCACACTGGACAAGTGAGGTAAAATAACTGAATCCAGTCATCTTCAAGGAATCTACACCAAAAGCTACTAACATTAAAGCTACATTTAACTGCATTATACAATATTACAAGAGAATAGAGGGACACTGTAGCACATACACAGACACTAAAAGCACATTTCCATCCCATTCCATGACTCCATTCAAAGGGACCATACTGAGAAACAGAATGCCATAAAGCAGTGTTTTGAAACTCAGTGTTTTAATGAAGTATCAATCTTCAGGCTCTGAGCAGTATCTGAGTGGGCTGTGAAAATGTCTTTTCAGGTGAACTGTTCAGTCTTGATGCTACACAGCCATAATCAGCAGAACATTAATAAAATGCTCTTAGCACATTAACATTGTGTTAAATATATACAATTCATACTGTAGACGCAAACAAATTGAAGTTAATTTTACACAAAAAAAGTAATAAAAAAAAAAACAAAAAAAAAAAAAAAAAAAAAAAAAAAAAAAAAAAAAAATCTACACATACTCTCTTCCCTGCCACAGACTCCTTCCAACATGCTTCAACTAGCAACAATAGGGATCAATTTATTTATCAACTTGGGACTTAAGTTTCCGCTCCCAAAGCTTCTGGTGGTCAGAGAAGCCATGCTTGCCCTTGTTGAAAGAATTGGGGCCAGCTGAAGTGGGCGTGTCCCTGCAGAGGATTTAAGAGAGGGAAAAGCACTTGGAGATAAACCAAGAAGTACACTTGAATTAAACCTACTGGCCATAAAATGTTTGTACCTACAATTAGCTAAATTATCGTTATACTAAACAGAGTGAAAGTAGAATAAAATGAATTAGTACAACACAAGAGACACGTTATTCAAAATAAGACGACTCAATCGTGTGACTTGAATGGTGACTCACCTGCCTATGTTCTTCATCCTCATTTTGGCCTCTGGAGGCATCTCTTCTGGTTCACTCTGCAGTCAGAGGCAGCAGCATCATTCAAGAACAATAATATAAACAATAATATAAATCTAAAAAGTGTAAGAGGTTTGTGTGCATGTGTTTTTATTTATCACACTGTAGGGAACAAATGTCCCCACAATGTGGTAAAACCTGTTACTTTTTAGCTTGTGGAGACAGGTCTCAATTTTTGTAAAATCTGTGAATGCAATCAAAAAACTAAAAATGCCTAAATTATTGAATTCTGTTTGGTTACTTATGGTTAAGGTTAGAGATGGGTAGGGGTTAGTGTTATTTCTGGGATAAGGGGTTTTTCCCATAGAAATGAATGTAGAGTCCCCACAAAGATATGAATACAAATGTGTGTGTGTGTGTGTAAGGAAATTAGAATCTGCTTACATCCTCATCCTCATTAAACACAGAGGCCAATGCCGGTTTCTTTGCAGGAAGAGCAGGGACAGGCTCTTTTGGTTTCTGTTACACAAAAACATCTGTGTGAGCTACACAAAACCTGGATCATTTCTCAAAATGAAACCCACTGACACAGTAAAACTCAATTTTGTTTAACAATATAACAGCATGCCTCCACTTTGTCCTCTCTGGATTTCAAGGGTTTCATTCGGTGATCTGGTTTCCCCCACATTGCCAACACATTCAATTAGGCTGACTAACATCTTGAAATTTCGGATATAAAATGGATGTATGGATTGACTACAGGGAGGCACTGCTACTTACATTAGCACCCAGCTTAATGGAGATAGGGGCAGGCTTCTTAGCAGAATGGCTGGTTAGCCCATGTCCACTCTTGGACATTTTGGGCAGCACTGGGTGGCCCACAGGCTCCCGGGCCGATCGCTTCCCTGCAACCCCCCCTCCATTGCTGGAAGAGACAGTCTTAGTTTTCACACTGCCTCCCCTCTCCTCCGGTCCTGCTGGAGTCGAAACAACTTACCAAGGTGAGCTACTTTTTACCTGGGAGATGGGAGCAGCTGCAGCCTGACACTGGGCCAGCGGGTAAAGAACTTTAGTTATTAACCAAGCTAAGGGACCTCGACATGAATATTGACCACACTTACGCCACAAGATAACGTAATTAAAATTAACATAAAAACCAAGAATGGTCGTGTGCTCAGACATAGCGGTGTTAAAAACTATAGCAATTATGCTGATCACTAATATTACAGTATACAAGAAAAGCTGGCCACTTCTACGTAGTTAGTTTCAACGGGAAAACGTCGTTCTCCTGTCTCTAACACACAAAGCAATCTGGTCTATCAAACAATATGTCATAAAAAACTATTCGTGAAGGCTGGCTAGGTTCCGTCCTACTTAAGAATAGGCCGAAACGTTACAAACTAACAGAAACAAAACTAATGACTTAACTTGTCAGGCATCAACTAAAATATGGTTAATGTACCTTCCGTCTTGGTACCTCAAACGGCACACAAGGCCATCTATCCCCTTTAAGGTCGTATTTGCCTAACGAAATAGATGTTAAAAACAAAACATCGTGCTAGCTATTTCATTAGCCTTAATCCGTCGCCAGACGGGTATACACTCCCAATAGTTACACTATATAAAAACATATATTTCTCGTCTTAAAATGATCATGGCTCTATGAATACAACTACTTTCCAAAAATAGTCAGAATGCGAACTGGAGCTTTGAAGAAAAACACTAATTTCACCTCCATCATCGGAGAGCTGTTCGTCATTACGCTTTTCCTCCGCCATTATCACTGTTAAAGCCGTAAAGCCGCCTGTTTCCGCCGTGTGACCCCTTCCGCGACGCTCCTGGACTTGTGGGAGAGCAGCAGCACAGTAATAAATAAAAGTGAATTTTGTAGTTTGATCAACTAACATTAGGAAGTAAATGCAATGATCGGCAACAGATTGCTGATTATTAGACGTTGGTTTTACCCAGACGTGGTTAAGATGAGACAAACATTGTGGATAAAGGATATAAATAGATATAAAAACTATTTTTAAAATAAATATCATAGGCTATTTGGGGGCTAGAAGGCAGGGAAATCCAAAGACTGCAAGGTAGCTTTATTTAGGCAATTCACTTTATTAATTATGTAAGGGCATGTTCAAGGAAACTAATAACCAAAAAGACGAATTACGATTTTACATATTTCTCGATATGATTGATTTAAAATATGCCAGCATAGCTAAATGCATACACGCGATTTCCTAACTCATGTCCAGTAAACCAAGACCCTTGTTTTGAACCCCGACAACGAAAACTAATCCCGTGATCATGAACTGTCCGATTGTTTTGCAATGTAAATTAACTACATAAGCACGGTAGTTTTGTTAATTTTGACCTCAGTTTATAGTAACAGCATCCGAGTTACGCCTGACGGCATATAAAAGACAAATTTGCTAATGAATTGTTTCGTCAAAAAGTTGGACCATGGTTTACTGAAAATGGGTTGGAAATCGCATACATGGTAATTCGCGCGTCTACAAAATACACATTCCGGGTCATGAGTCCCTCGCCGGAAGAATATCACAAAATCGATGGTTTCATGACTCTTCACATAAAACACAGTTGATTTCGAAGAAAGAAATGAGTTTCCTGCTCCCCAAGCTAACATCAAAGAAAGAAATTGACGAAGTTATAAAGAACGTAGCAGAAAAGGTTTTGGTTTTACGGTTCGGAAAGGATGACGATTCGGTGTGTCTCCAGTTGGATGAGATAGTAAGTATTAAAGCAGATGGATTATCTCGGGTTATCTACCCTGCAATGGCAATGGATGTTTCTGTGGAGATTTCTAGAACACTAGACAAAATTATACTTTATTTTGTTTGGAATTCTAAAACTCATTTAATTAAAAATGTGTTATGTTAACTGATCGGGCTATGGGGGGTTTTGAGTTAGTGGATTTTTCCACTCTTAACAATTCGCTCAAAGTTAAGTGGATAAAGACATTTTTAAACAACCCCACATCCTGTTGGAATTTTATTCCAAATCATATATTTAATTCAGTTGGAGGTTTACATTTTTTGTTGCGCTGTAACTTTGACATCTCTAAAATTCCTTTAACTTTATCTTGTTTTCATAAACAAGCTTTTATAAGTTGGTCGCTTATGTATAATTATAACTTCTCTCCACATAGTTATTTTATTTGGAACAATAAAAATATTAGGTATAAAAATAAATCTCTTTTTTTTCTTAACTGGTTTAATAGAGGTATATTTTTAGTTAGTCAGCTTTTAGACAATCATGGTATCCTTTTTTCTTATGAACAATTTATGAAAGAATTTTTTTTTCCTGTCCCCCCAAGAGAATATGCCATTGTTTTTGGTGCAATTCCTGATTTATTATATCTTTAGTCAATTATGGCCCTAAAGGTTGTTTAGTCTCTCCAATTTTTGACAACACTAACTTATTAATTAACCAAAGTCTTTTCAATACCATGTCAAACAAAGATATCCGTTCAATTATTAACAGATCTCAGATTTCTCTACCTGCTTGTGTAAGTTTTTAGAATAACATATTTAGTGATATTGATTGGGAAGAGTTTTGGCTTCTTCGACAGAAACTCTTCCTGTCTAATAAAGTTGTTGAGGTATCTATTAAAATGGTCCATAATTGCTACCCGGTAAATTACAAACTTGCTAAATTTAATAACAGTATTTCCCCCAATTGCTCTTTTTGTCTTAAATCTGAAGAAACAATCAATCATCTATTTTGGGATTGTGTTTATTGTAAAGTATTTTGGGTTGATTTTTCTAATTTTGTTCACAAGTATTTACTTCCAAACTTATGTATAACTCCCAAAATTGTGTTTTTTGGTTACTCTTTGAGTATAGGTTCTTCTCACTGTAATTATATTATTAATCTACTGTTATTTCTTGCAAAATTTTATATTCATAAATGCAAATGGTCAAAGAAAACCCCTTTTTTATTTTCAGAAAAGATTTTGATGTGTAACTATATGAAATTCTAATAACCCCATCGCAATCAAGATTTTTTTTTGGTTTATTGTATATAACCCTCATTGTTGTTTGCTGTTTTTTGTTACTATTGTTGTAGATATGATTGTTGAATGCATAATAAAAGGAAGGGAAAAAAAAAAAAAGATAGTAAGTATTAATGTGCAAAGATACGATTGTCGCATTGGGAAGTTAAAACTACCTTTGAGATTTACAACAATAGTGTTTGAGCAGTGGCTCAGTTTACGGTCATCTGTAAATTACCTGTAGTGCATCACTGTGTGTATGCCTAGCAACGGAACGGACTGACATCTTGTCCTGGGTGTACCATAGCCCCCCCACGGCCCCATTATACGCGGTCAGAAATCTGTGGTAAAGGGTATACCAGCCTTTGTTTAAAGTAAGAAATGGGACAGTATATCGAAGGGAGTAAATTCAGCTCTGCATTGCTCACTTCTGCCAATAGGGAGTTGTAGTCTATGTAATAAACGTAGTAAGTGAGACTGTACATTGGCAAAAGCCAATTATACCAACAAGTTTGTCATCCTTTGCATTTAACAGTTTGATTTGCATTGAGCAGTATTATGGTTTAATGCTAGCCTCTTCTCTTTATTTGCAATGGATAGCTGGCAAAGACCACCCATGACCTTCGCAACATGGCATCAGTATATCTAGTTGATGTGGACAGAGTTCAGATTTATGCACGGTATTTTGACATCAGCTACATTCCTTCTACGGTTTTTTTCTTTAATGGACAACATATGAAGGTTGACTATGGGTAAGTGTGGCATTCGTGTTTGTTTTTGAATATCTAAGTGAGATAAAATTTTTCTATAAATTGTGTGCTCTAACCAGATGCACAGACCAATAAAGCGTTTAAGGGCCATTCCTTGCTAACTCACCAAATTAGTCCCTTTTGAGAAAATATGTGGTCATAATTCAACTCAAAATGTTTTTTTTTAACCCCTAGTGGTATTTTCCCAGCAATGTGGATCTTTTTTTTCTGAAGGAGAACATTTTTTTAAGATTGACAAAATTCTGTAAGTGAGGGCAGCTTTTTAAAATCTGGGAAAGAAATACAAAAAAATACCTGAAGTATGATTTTTTTTTTAAATTAATGTTTGCACACAACACATGAAACATGACCAGTTCAAGTTAATTTAACAGCTACATAAATTCAGGAACACAGAACAAATTGAAAATCAGTGGACAACATCTGAAAGATCTTATTTAAGCCTAGCTAAATCCATTATGATTTGAGCCATTAGTGAGCTTAAACATAAATTCAGAATAACGAAAATGACATAACATAATATACAACATGTTCACAGAAAAACATGGGTTTTTGCGCAACTTTTTTTCTAAAATAGACATTTTATAGATTTTTTTTCCCCCATGAAAATCCATGACTTGACCACAAGACTCTATGTGAGTTGGCATGGAATGACCCATAACTTAATTATTTTAGCTTTTTTAAACTACTCAGAAATCTGGAACTAGGATGTTTATGTACTATTTGTTTTTCTTTTTGTGCTTAACATTAAAATGTGCATGTGGCTGTGTTTGTTTTTTCCCATGTAATCTTCTACAGGTCCCCTGATCACACAAAGTTTGTAGGGAGTTTCAAGACTAAGCAAGATTTTATAGACTTGATTGAGGTCATTTATCGGGGAGCCATGCGAGGAAAACTCATCGTCCAAAGTCCCATTGATCCTAAAAATATTCCCAAATATGATCTCCTCTATCATGGAATATAGTTTATCAGATGGTATTTTTGTTCCCAGAGCAATTGAAAGCAATCCACACTATCAGCAACCTTTATTATTTTATAAATGTAATAGAGTATTTAAGTTACATGTAACTGAGGTATGAGACAAGAAACAGACTGTTCTGGGTTATATGCTAGGCAGTGATCATGTTTCTCACTCTTAAGTATTTGTTTCAAAAGAAATTCTGTCCATTCCAGCTTTGAATCTGCAGCCTGATTTCTGTGTTAAATTAAGTCAATATTTTATTTTGTATATTATTAACAGATGATTTGTTAACTTATGAATTCGCCCACAGACTTACCTTGCCATTGAACGTAATGGTTTCTGCTGCCCAATATTTGAAATATATGTGAAAATGTCTAGGTTTGAGTATGTAAAAATAACTTTTTAACAGTTACATGTGCTTAATTGTGTTTACTGAAGTGAGAAATGTTACAATGGAACCAACAGCTCTGAGTTCAATAACACTTGGCTTCGGTTTTGTTATGGATTCAAGGCACCAAACAACAAAAGCAAACGTTACTACCCTTGATACATCATATGGACAAAAGTACAGCTAGATTTACAAACATTTGTGTTAGAATGGGTCATTCTGAAGAACTCAGTGAATTCAAGTGTGGTACTGTCATAGGACACCACCTTTGCAATAAGTCAGTTTGTGAAATTTCTTCCTTGCTACATTCTCCACAGTCAACTGTAAGTGATATCACTGCATAGCGGAATAAGAAGTAGCCACAAAGTGGCAGACCACATAATGTAACAGAGCAGGGTCACTTAGTGCTGAGGTGTATAGTGCGTACAAGTCACTAACACACTATTAACTCAATAACTGCAGAGTTACACACGTGCTCTGGCATTGACTCCAGCACAAAAACTGCAAAGGGAGCTTCATGGAATGGGCTTCCATTGCCAAGCAGTTGTATGTAAGCCTCACATCAATCACCAAATACAATTTCAAGCGTTGGATGTGCTCCACGGCCAGATAACCATCCTTATGCAGCCCAGGCAAGTATGACAAATGCAACAGCAATGTAGTGCTACACAATCATTTCCATTTGTTACTATATAAAAAATCATCTTCTATGGAGTGATAAATCATATGTCTAGCAGTCTGGCGGATTGGTCTGGGTTTGGCATATGCCAGGAAAACATTACCTGCCGGACTGTATTGTGTCAACTGTAAAGTTTGGTGGAGGAGGGATAATGGTATGGGGTTGTTTTTCAGGGTTTCGGCTAGGCCTCAATTCCAGTTAATGGAGCTCTTTATGCTTCAGAATACAAAGACATTTTGGACAATTCTATGCTTCCCGCTTTGTGAGAACAGTTTAAGGAAGGCCCATTTCTGTTCTATGATGATTGTGCCCCAGTGCACTAAGCAAGGTCCATAAATACATGGTTTGGTGAGTGGTGTGGAAGAACTTGACTGGCCCACACAGCACCCTGACCTCAACCCCATCAAACACCTTTTGGATAAACTACAACACATTGTGAGCCAGGCCTTCAAGTCCAACATCAGTGCCTGACATCACAAATGCTTTTCTGGGTGAATGGGGAAAAAATTCTAACAGACACACTTCAAAATCGTATGGAAAACCTTCCCAGGGAAGTGGTTGCTGCTATAGCGGCAAAGGGGGGGGGACCAACCCCATATTGATGCCTATGGATTTAGAATGAGATATCGTAAAAGAGTCATTCCAAGAAAATGGTACAATTTGAGTCCCTCTCACCTCTTATTGTGTATTTCATCTACTGGGTCACCAAACTTTATATTTAAACAGCTTTACATATATATTTGAAATGCACCCTTTAATACAGTGTAAAAAACTGAACTAATTTTTATCTTTTTATGAGAAATAATACAGTTTTTTTATTTGACACCACCTATTTTGTCATGTCCCTCACGGCCTTGGTGAAAGTTTACTTTGAAAATACCAAATAAAACTATTTAAAAAGTCAATAAATTTTGATATCAACCTAAACATCTATTTGTGCTCTTTTGCTGGTAATTTTTTTTCAAATTTAATTATTAATTATTCATTAAAATCACAATTATTTCTGTACCTGAGTGACCCCTCAACCCTGTTACACGAATGATCCCACACCCATAAATACAATGGTGTGATCCAGAATTCCATATACATCAGGAAGTGACATCACTGAAGTCTTGGACAACAGGACCACAGAGACAGGCAAGTTGCTCCCATCTTTTCCTTTATTTTAGTCATTTATCTTGTGATATTGTGGTCGTCAAACTCAATGACTCAACACCGTAACATGAAAAAAAGATAGAAAACTATTACTTATGAAAACCTATGATTTTTGTTATTTCATGAATATATGGTGATTTTGAATTTCATGCATGTGCTATGTGCTCTCTGTCTGATATTCACTACATTGAGCAGCGGGCAGTTTGTGCAAAAATCTCAACCCCGTCACACTCAACCTCGTTATGCTTTTGATTGTTTGATTATGTTTGTTGATGTCCTTGAACTCATTCCACCCCCACAGACTGTGACAAAGTGCCATGTGGAAGTCTTGAAAGAAGTGTGGAACCGACTCACAAGATGAATTCATGAAACAAAAGGCACATTCATGCATATATACAGACACACACTAATGCAGGCACACACATGCAAAAACACTCTGACATGGACACAGACACAGGCGCATATACAGACAAACACATTGAAATCATTAACTGATTATTATTGTTATTAGTTCAACCAGTTCATCAAGTTTAATTGTATGTTATAAGAGCAAGGATGAGGTGACTTTTAGCACACCTCATGAGGCTCTCTTATGCCTGGACACACACACACCCACCCACCCTCACATACACACACACATTATGTTACATTTGAGCAATTCACTTTACATTGTTTGTTAGTTGTTAATATGCTGTTGTGGTTGTTTTTACTTTAGATTAATAAAACTTAATTCTACTGCAGTTTGTA
>JAODKF010000040.1:211867-224533 GCA_026779585.1 Mormyrus proboscirostris | reverse complement strand
GTGCTCACCTGGCAAACTAATTATCACAGGTGTCCAAGATTGATTTGAGTGATCCAAAGAGCCCTGAGACACAATACATGAGTTTAATTGAAAAACAAAATATTTAATCTTTATGACACTTTATTATGATTTGCATAATAATTTGGAACATGGTGTAAAGCATTTAACTCAGTTGATAGAGTTGCCTGTGGGACATTCTGAGACTTTGCAGGATCCCCCTGAAGTTGCTGGACATCATGGTCACTGGTAGTGTGAGTGCTGTGCAGAGTTGAGGGAGAACCTCTGCGTTCTTCCTAGTTGATTCTGGGGTTCCCCAGGGGTGTGTTCTTGCTCCTAATCATGCTCCTCCTACTGGAGGGTGGGACTGGAACGATTGCCGGCCGGGATCCCAAGAAATTTTGCTGTAAGGTGCATCAGTGCATGCTCCCCAAACTGTGCTTGTTTGCGATCAGTACAATGGAGTTAAATTACTTGAAGTGTTACCCTAGTCCAGTGCCTTGAATAAGTATTCATACCTCTTGAACTTTTCCACATTTTGTCACGATGCAACCAGAAACTTAAATGTATTTTATTGGGATTTTATGTGATACGCCAACACAAAGTAGCACATAATTGTGAAGTGGAAAGAAAATGATCTGTTGTTTTTCGAATTTTTTTTACAAATAAAAATCTGAAAAGTGTGGCATGCATTTGTATTCAGCCCCCGAGTCAATACTTTGTGCGACAAGGTGGCAGCACAAGTAGTCATAGCGGCCCGGCACTCCTCGAGATTTAGCAGTTTTCTTTCTAAGGAGATGATAGTGGACTTCAGGAGAGCTAAGCGGGCTGAGCACTCTGCTCTCTACATCAACGGAGAAGAGGTAGAGAGGGTGGAGAGCTTCAAGTTCCTGGGAGTCCACATCTCTGCAGACCTCACCTGGTCCACAAACATCTCTCACCAGGTGGGGAAGGCACAACAAAGATTGTACTTCCTCAGGAAGATGCGTCAGGCTCACTTCTCCCAAAACCTGCTGACCAACTTTTACCGCTCAACCATTGAGAGCCTCCTGACCTACTGCTGCACAGTGTGGTTCAGTAGCTGCACTGAGCAAGACAGGAAGAACCTGCAGCGGGTGGTAATGGTGGCAGAGCGGGTAATCGGGACAGCACTACCCCCCCTCAAGGACATTTACAGTGGCAGACTCCAGCGAAGAGCCAGTAAAATCATTAAAGACTTCACACACCTTGGACATTATCTTTTCTCCCCCCTCCCCTCTGGCAGATGCTTCAGGTCAAAGACACTTAACAAAAACTTCTACCCACAGGCAGTCAAATGTGTCCATCCCCCAGCCTCTGAACGACTGATCTAGGAAGCAGTGTCCCCCCCTCAATGACTGTGTTCTATATGGACTACATACTGCGCTCATTGCACTATGACACTCATTCTATAAGAGGATGGCTGTCTCTCTTTTGTATCTTTTCTTATTTGTATGTTCTATTTATTACTTCTGTGCTGCTAAAAAGAGAGCTGGCAAACTGTTTTTCGCTATTTTTGTAATGGTGACAATAAAGATCTATTATCTTATCTATCTTAACTTAGTAGGACCACCTTCCATTGCAATTACAGATGCATGTCTTCTGGGGTAAGTCTCTACCAGCTTTTGCATCTAGAGACTGGGCAAAAATTACATTCTTTACAAAATAGTTCAAGTTCAGTTAGATTGGATGGAGAGTGTCTGTGAACAGCAATTTTCAAGTTTTGCCACAGATTCTCAGTGGGATTTAGGTCTGCACTTGACTAGGTCTGGACTTCACCATTCTAACACATGAATATACTTTGATTTAAACAGTTTGATTGTAGCTCTGGCTATATGTTTAGGGTCGTTATCCTGCTGAAATGTGAATCTTTGCCCCAGTCTCAAATGCTTTGCAGCCTATAACATGTTTTCTTCCTGGATTGCCCTATATTTAGCTTCATCCATCTTTCCGTCAGCACTGACCAGCTTCCTTGTCTCTGCTGAAGAAAAGCATCCCCACAGCATGAGGCTACCACCACCATGTTTCATGGTGGGGGTGTTGTTTTCAGGGTGATGTGCAGTTTGTTTTCCATCACACATAGCCTTTTGCATTTAGGCCACAAAGTTCAACTTTGGTCTCATCTAACCAGAGCACCTTCTTCCATATGTTCTGTCCCATACATGGCCTGTGGCAAACGGGACGACTTATGCCTTTCAGCAATGGATTTCTACTCGCCACTCTACCATAAAGACCAGATTTGTGGAGTACATGACTAATAGTTGTCCTGCGGACAAATACTTTCACTTGAGCTGTGAATCTCTGCAACTCCTACAGAGTGAGCATGGGCCTCTTGGCTGCTTCTCTAATTAGTGCTCTTCTTCTTGGCCTGTCAGTTCAGGTGTCTTGTTAGGTTTGCAGTTGTGCCATTCTCTCTCGATTTTCAGATGATGGATTGAACAGTGCTCTGTGTGAAGCTTGGGATATTTTTTAATAACCTAGCACTGCTTTAAACTTCTCCACAACTTTATCTTTGACCTGTTTGGTGTATGCCTTGGTCTTCATGATGCTGTTTATTCAGTATCATTTTGTATTTGCTTCACAATTATGTGCTACTTTGTGTTGGTCTATCACAAAAAATTCCAGTAAAATACATTTAAATTTGTGTTTGTAACGTAACAAAATGTGGAAAAGGTCAAGGGTATGAATACTTTTTCATGGCACTGTAGTTGTCTCTCGTTATATAGGTTTACCCTCTCATGGACATAATGCATAAAAACAGACATTCAAATGTTTTGAACTTGTGTTATTTTAGAATGAATAATGGGTAATGCTAACATCTCCACCCTCATAATGCATTCATAGAACATTCATAAGCAGCATATAAGTAACATACCTCAACAACTTCAATATACGTTAATGACAAATATTTTATGTTTATAAAATTTATCATATAATGTTCATTATCAATGTATATTAAAAAATGTTAGGATGTGGTATATTTACATGTTGCTTATGAGTGTTCTATGAATGGAATATGAAGGTGCAATGAATGTTCTCCAAATGGATTATAAAAGCATTATGAAGGTGCAGTTAATGTAAAGCCTTACCATTTAATGTATATTAAAGCTGTTAAGGTATGTTAGCATGTTAAAAAATACTTACATGTTGCTTATGAATGTTCTACATATGCATTATAAAGGCATTACGAGGGTGCAGTTAATGTAAAGCATTAAAAAAAATGGAATGTTGTGACTGCATTAGAACTAGCAAACACTAAAATATGAACTGGTATGGACTGAATCCTTATAATAAACAAACATTGTTTCAAGGGATATGTACTCCTAACAAGTCAGTGAATGTTTTTCAAACTTTCAGTTCTTTCTTGCTGTCCCTTTGGCAGATGGTTATACCAGGAAGGTCAAAGGTCAGGATACATGGAACCCAATGGCTCAGAAATCCATTACTGCTCTGGACAACGTGTTAAGCTTGTCTATCATGTGAGTTGGGCATTGATTGAGTTTCTCTGTGTTGTCAGAAAAGTGTGGTAATGTAGGGGTGGGCGAAATAGAAATTAGTAGCTTATTCAATACATTTTTACATGCAGAATAGCTTGATAATGCATGGTTTGCCATAGAATTACAGGATAAACAGATTGGGCAGTTCCAGAAAAAGTGATGCAGTGTACACATTCTCAAAAGTGCTGTCCATGTGCAGACATGCGAGGTACAAATCATGCAGGTGGAAGGTTTGAGGATTGGGTAGTGACAGACACCCCCCACATAGCCCCACAGTGTCAAAAAAAGTGCAAGGGAAAGAAATATTGCAAAGCACAAAACAAAGAAAACTGAGTGCTGAAAAAGTGAAACAAAGAAAAAATAACTATCACAAAAATATACACAGCAAAATTTTCCTTTTCATTTAATTTCATTTCTCTATTTATGCTGTGTGTTTGTATAAAATGTACTTTTTTTTTCTTCTTCAATCTCCGGCCAGCCTCGTTGTTTCTTATGGATGAATGGCTTCTTCCTTTATAGGACCTCAGCCTGTTATGAACTGTCATAGCAGTGCACTTACACCACTTAGTATTTCCTATTTTTGATGGGTGTCATCCACCAAACCATGAATGCACAATTTCCCCTAAGCTTCAACCTAAATTTTGGGATAGCCAAAGGGCTTTAGTCTACCGATCTCCTGTGGAACATACTTTATTAAATGCTCTGACTGGTAGGTGGGAGCAAGGCCATTAAGGGATTTATAAAAAAATATATGTTAATTTTATATTAAATCCTAAAACGTACCAGTAACCAGTGCAGTAAGTATCAGAGAAATGTGGTCCTGCTTTCACTCTCCTTTTAGCAGCCATGCTGCTGCATTTTGGACCAATATTAGATGAAAGATGGGGGCTTAACTGATTCCAGTGTAAAGATGACTGAGACGAGAGAAATTAAACACTTGACCCTTTCGAAGTCATCAAAGCTCAGTAAGGGCTTGACCTTTGTCAAGAGCCTTAATTGGAAAAAGCTCTTAACCACTGAGTTTAAAAATTTTAATAAAAGAGATATATATTGAATATCAATGCAGTGACCCAAAATATTGTTTTTCATCTATATTGCCTAGCCAAGTTGTATGGTCATTATCATGATATGCTGTTGTCCCTTTGCATCTAGTTTTTGAACCTTAGTCTATTTCCCTTAAAATGTCATATTCTTTCCACATCTCAGGTCTGTCCTGACCATGAAACAGAAGGACAAAGAGCAATCTCAGAAACATCTGAATAACCTGAAGGACAGGTGATTAGTGTGAAATTCCGTGTGGCTGTCTGTTGATATCATGTGAAAAGGATTTCAATTTAAAAAAGCAATTTGTAGGAATATTCAACTGTAGACCTAGTACATGGGTTACAGCATATTCATAAGAAAATAATTCACCTTTAGTAAGGCCTTAACATTAATAGCCCTTTTTGGTTGTTTTTATATGTCTTTGATACTCTTGCTATATTATTAAACTCTTACTGTGATTTGATACTTCCCAAAGGTTCATTTCAATCTGCACACAGCTAAAGGTCCCCTCCCAAAAACAAGGTGCCATTCTACAAGGTTCTCGCCTTCACCAGGTTGAAGCCAAGAGGGCAACACTGGGCAAGCAGTGTCTGGAGGCTATTGAGGTGAGGAAAGTTTAGTGTGTGTGTGTTTGTATGTTTAGGGGTTTTGTTGTTCTTTAACAAGTTGATTCTGCGCACATGTATTAGGAGCAGGTGAGCACAGCTGTTAGGACTCTGGAACAACTGGAAGGTCAGATAGAGGTTCTGGAAGAGGAGAACAGGAGACTGAAGAATAAGCTGGAGGAGCAGGAGAACAGTTGTCAAGAGGTAAGTTGATCAGCATCCACTTCCCTTAATGATAGGCTAGGATACTGGGTGGTCTACCTTGCTTACAGCAACTGTTATTTGTAGGTTTACATATAATTGCTAGACTTTGTTGAACATCAGATCAGTGATCGCTTACCGAAAACCAGACAGAGTTCTGCAATGAGGACCCTTTGTTTGGCGATTCTCTGCTGGGCAACACTGAAACTTTTCTATTCATCTGGATGCTCCAAACTCTTGGCCCAGAAAGCTCTCTAAGCAGCTGGATACTGGACTTCCTGTCAGATCAGTACTAGGCGGTCAGATTAGGCAATACCATCTCCTCCACACTAATCCTCAACATGGGAGCCCCCAAGAATGTATACTGAATACACTCCTGTACTCCCCGTACACTCATGGCCACAGCCATCATTGTGAAGGACCATTGACACACTGTTGCCAGGAGAACTGCCTCACCCTCAGTGTTGTCAAGACCAAGGAGGTGATAGAGGATGTCAGGAAGCAGGGAGGAGTGTACATCTCCATCAATGGGACCATTGAACACACCCATGTAAAGCGCCCTGGGACAACTCTGTTGTGAAGGGCGCTATATAAAAATAAACTGAATTGAATTGAATTGTAGAGAGGGTCAGCAGCTTTAAGTTCCTTGGTGTGCACATCACAAAGCACCTCACATGGACAGTGCACACCACTGAGGTAGCGAAGAAGGCACAGTAGTACTTCTGCTACCACAGGAGCCTCCTCACCGGGTGCATCACTGCCTGGTATGGCAGAGAGGAGCTACCACCACTGCAAGCCACCTACATTTGGTGACGCTGGAGGAAAGCCACAAAAATCATCATCGCCCCCCTGCCACGCCCTCTCTCACCCAGCAGCCATCAGACATGTGACAGTACCACGGCATCATCAGCAGGCTCCAGAACAGTTTCTTCCTCCAGGTCATCAGGATGCTGAACTCTAGCTGATAGTCATCCTCAGAGCACCACCCCCACTCCCCAGTGAATGCCTCTGGTTCACTAAACCAGGGGTCACCAGCTCCGGTCCTGGAGGGCTACTATCCAGTAGGTTTTCTATCCAACCTGTTTTTGGGTAAATACCAGGAGCAGGTGTGACTCATTAGGAGCCAGGTAGGATAGAAAACCTACTGGATAGTAGCCTTCAAGGATCGGAGTTGGTGACCCCTGCACTAAACTGTACTGCATTACACCTACAGTCTGTCTGTCTGCCCCATGGTGTATTGTATTGTCTATTATACTGTTGCATTTTTGCATATGTAGAGTTGCATATTGTTGTACAGGTATCTTGTGTATAGTTCTATAGATGTTTTTTTTTCATACAGTTTGCATTTATTTAATGTATTGCACAGCATATAGCAACTTGTGGGTCAAGACTTTCATTCACTAGTTAACCCATTCTAGTGATTTGACAATAAAAGCGATTTTGATTTGATTTTGAACACTGACTGAAGTGTGAAAGCTCGCCATTTTGTTGAATCTGCTATGGCCACTGTACTTTACTGTGGTGTTCCCTGTTGGTGAATGCTTTTTACTAGAGATGCACCGATTGCAAATTTCTTGGCCGATTCCGATTTTACAGTAAGTGTGACCTGCTGATTCTGATTTTTTTTAAAGAACTGTAATGAAAGCATATGACATTCATTTAAATTTATTTTATAATAAAATAAATTATTAAACATGACAGGATATTCTCACTACAAAATAATTAAAATAAAAAAAATAAAGGGTGTTGTAAGGTATGAAATAAATTCCGGTATATAACATTAGTATAGTTATTCTAACAAAAATCTTTTCCCCAATGAAATTTTTTATAATAAAAGAAATGCATAAACATTACAGATTTTCTCACAAGTGAAGAAAATGTAGAAATATATAACTAACAACTTACTAACAAATATCTACTTTTCCTCAATGACTATTATTATGGAAGAAGTTTTAAACATTAATTACATGTAATTACTCACAACAATAACTTTAATAACAAAGAGTGCGCTCTCTTAAAACAGGCAGAAATAACAATGCTAGTACTAAATGCTATTACTTGAACATTAAAGGCAAGTTTTTCTTGACTAAGAGAAGCATTTCTGCATTGTCACCAGTTAATTGGTTTCTCCTTTCATCTACCACATGTCCAGCCAAGCTAAACAAGCGCTCACTTTCGACACTTGTACATGGAGCAGAGAGATAGGCTTGGGCAAGTTGAGCAAGTGCAGGGTAACGATCTTTGTTGATCCTCCAGTAGGTTGTAATTCTCGTAATTGCTTTGGTCTTTTCACTGCTCATCCCAATAAAGCATAGTACAGGCTGCTGACCTGTGGCTGACAAGCTTTGGCTTGGACTACTGTAGCTTTGGCTAGCTTTATCCACTTTCCTCTTTTCAAACTGGGCATATTCAGCTAAATGATAGTGTTTTAAGTGTCTTATTAGGTTTGTTGTTCCGAACGTTTTTGAGCTTGTTCCCCCACAATGTATTTTTTGCGATCTTTGTGTCATCTCCACTCACAGAAAAGAACTTCCACACCAACAACATGTTATCACCAGACTGTGAGTGTGCGCGTAGTTGTGATGTAATTGCCTGTGCTGCCGCTGGCAATAAAAGGATCGGCAGACGTGAGACTGACCGGCCCGGTCACCGATCTGGGCCGATCATACAAAAAATCGGCCGATTCCGATCACTAGTCAGTCAATCGGTGCATCTCTACTTTTTACCTTTTTCGTGGGGTTTATTGTGTGTGCAGGATATTTTTATTTGATATATGTATGTGGTATAGCTTGCTGTGTGAATGATTCATTGTGGCATTCTATAGTTCCTGCAGATGGCTGAACAAGGTATCCTGCACCTGCCCACTTTACCTCTGAGAAATGGACAAGAATGCCCCCTGCAGGTATCTCTGAATGCACCACTGGAGACTCGTGTTCACTGCAGCATTCTCTCATGGCAGGTTATGAACCAGTTTCTCAGGTGTAGCTCTGGCCCATGTTCAGATTTGTGGCACCAGCATACTAATGTGACTGCTGCACTATTGACTATTGTACTGTATGACTATTGCACCATTTTGATGGACAGATTTATTTGTGACATCTGCTATCATCTGAACAGGAGCAGATGGTCAGGATGGTGACAGGGCCTGGTGTGGCTGGCCACCTGGTACAGACCCTGAAGAGCTCTTTGGAGCTGGAGGGCATGCGTGCATTTCTGGAGAAATCTCACCGGCAAGCTGATGGCCTCCTGTGGCACACAGGCCCGCCCAACCACCACTGTCCCTTTTCTCATTAAGTGATGATGAGGATGTTGGATTTAGCAGAGTTTATATATACATATAGAAATTCTTTTTTCTTTTTTTTTTTTTACTTTACAATAAATGAGACAATAGTTCTGGTGTTGTAAAATTCCTTCCAGAAACCGGCATAGGTTTCTGATTCCTGATTCCAAATCTTGAGCTAATCTTTTAATAAATATTTAAATATACATATACATACAATAGGTGTCAGGGCATTCTTCATCTGAGTATGGCTGACAATTTTGCTGTATTCTTCCTTATGATTATAAGTCCCTAACTAGATTTGTTGTATTAAAGGATGTTCTTGCTACCTCCTATTGAAAGGATGACATTGCCAACTTTGCAGGTAGTTGTTGGGCTACTATGATTTATTTTCCACTTCAAAGAATAAACACGGCTGACATCTCAATAGTTTGTAGTTTCAACCCATGTGCCTCAGGCTTTCTGTAGTGTCTGGGCTATAGGTAGCTGATACCAATCAAAAAAATGCCTGGGTCGGCCCTGATTCTGATCTTTCATATCTGTTCAGGTCATCACTGGTAATGAACTACCACACAGTAGAATGAGGGACAATCAGATCTAATAGTACTGTACAGTCTTGGACGTTGGAAGTTTTGGCTGAGACACAAATGTTTCACAAATTTTGCAGCTTCAGTTTTTGTGGTGGTCATTCATACTTTATTACAGAAATCCAAGCATATTAGTCCAGGGGTAAGATCATTCTGATCATATTTAAGAGCAGACTAATTGCTATAAAAGGAGGGCAGAAGTGCTTTAAATCATTGCATTAATGTTAGTAATAGTTACCTCCAAGGCAACATAGTAGCCATTATTGCTATGTATCAAAATGGCTTCTAAGAGTATTGTACCTGAAAGGCCCCTTTTACCAGATCATCAAGAACTTCAAGGTGAGAGGATCAGTTCTGGTAAAGAAGGTCTCAGGATGTTTAAGAATGTCCAGCAAGCACCAGGACTGTCTTATGTGGAATCAACCATGTAATCCTGTCACTACCAGTGCAGAGCTTTCTCAATACTAGCAGCGTGTGAATGTATCTGTACGCAAAGACCTTTGGACAACAGCCTGGTCTCAAGAATGCCACAAAGAGGCCACTTCAAAAAAATATCAAGGACGCACTTTTTAAATTTAAAATTTGGACAGCAGAAGATTTGTGGAAAGTTATTTTCTTTGAGGAAGACCTGTTATGACTGGTACATCTGGAAAATCCATGTGAACACTACCATGATTCTTGTGTTGTGCCAACAGTGAAGCATTCTGAGGCCATCCAATTATAGGGTTGCTTCTCATCCAAGGGATTGTGCTCACTCACAAACACTGTCATGAATTAAGAATGATATCAAATCATTCTCCAAGAGCAACCTTTCCCAATGATCCAGGTGCAATTTGGTGATAATCTGTGCATTTTCCAGCATGATGGAGCACCATATCACAAGGAAAAAGTAGTAATGTAACGTGAGATGATAACACTGAAATTTTGGATCTATGGCATTCTAGAGAAAACTGGAGTAAGGAAAAAGAAGGGTCAACACTGTACATATTGACTGTATAACTGTGATGTAGTTTGATGAATTGTTTATACTGTAGGAAAAAAAAACTAAAAATGCTGAAGCAGCAAAGTTTGACAAACAACATTTGTGTCACTGGCAAACATTGTCATTTGTGTCAAAAATTTGTGTCATTGTCATTGTTATGATTTGGCTGCCACTGCATTACCTTTGGAAACAACATCAGTAGTGTTGGTGTGAGCTTCATATTTACATATTGTTAGATTTTTTTGTAAAAGAATACCTTGCAAAATTGTGTGTCACTACAAAGGCATATCAGCTGTCTGTGTAAATCATTGCCGCTCTCTCTTGTGCCAACTTATGTGACTTCATCAAGGCCACCACTTCTTATTACTCTTATTACGCTTTTAACAATGACTGGAATACAGGCCTGATTCCCTCTGTCATAAGAACATAAGTAATTTACAAACAAGAGCAGGCCATTTAGCCCATCAAGCTTGATTGGGGAGAACTTTAATAGTTCAGAGTTATTAAAATCTTATCTAGCTCCGATCTTATCTTATCTAGCTATCTAGAAGTTAAGGTTGTAGCTTGCGCTACACTAACAGGAAGACTATTCTATACTCTAACTACACGCTGTGTAAAAGAAGTGCTTTCTCAAATCTATTTTAAAATATTCTCCTGCTAATTTCCATTTATGGCTACGAGTTCTAGTATTTAAGGTATGGTGACAAAACCTGCACACAATATTCTAGGTGGGGTCTACCAAGGAATTCTGTAATCGTAGCATCACCTCCCTTGACTTAAATTCCACACACCTAGAGATGTAACCCAACATCCTATTGGCCTTTTTTATTGCTTCCCCACGCTGGCGAGAGTAGGACATGGAAGTATCAACATACGCACTGAGGTCTTTCTCATAATCCGCTACCTTTATTTCAGTGGAACCCATAAAATATCTGTACTGTGTATTTCTGCTTCCTGCATGGATTACATTACATTTAACTAGGTTAAATTTCATCTGCAGGTATCAGCCCAGTCCTAAAATTGAACCCTGTAGTAACCCACTATGAATGCAGACCCACTGTGACATTGTGCCTCTAATAACTACTTGCTGCTTCCTGTCAGTTAACCAGTTTTCAATCTAAGCTGCTACAGATTCTAAAATATCTGCAGCTTTGAGTTTCAGCAAGAGACATTTGTGGGGGGGCTTCTGGAAATCTAAGTAGATCACATCATAGGTCTTTTTGAGATTAATTTCTTTTGTAGCTTCCTCAAAGAACTGAAGTTGATTAGTTAAACAGGATCTACCTGTCATAAATCCATGTTGGTTATCCCTCAGAATGTTATTTGAATCCAGGTAATCTACCATTTTCACTTGGATTATAGTTTCCATTACTTTTCCAGTTATGCAAGTTAAATTGAGTGGCCTGAACTTTGCTGGAGTACTTCTATCCCCTTTTTTGAATATGGGCGTTATATTACAATGGTTCCAATCAGAAGGTACCACACCAGCAGATTTCTGCAATAGTAAAGGTTGGCTAATAATATCCTTAACATACTGCTAATTTATACTCCATACTTTATACTCCAATACCTTTATATTTAATTTTCATCTTTACATTTAAAAGTGTGTGTGATTAGTCTGTAACTTACCCGAGACCTGAGTACTTAATCTCGCTCCACGGCATGTGCGAGCATATGCAGAATGATAATGGAGTTCTTGAATCTTGAATAACATTGCTCATCTCTTTTAAAACTTAGGTAAGATGCCATCAGGGCCCTTCAAATTATTTATTTTGAGCTTAGCTAAGCTTTATACCACATCAGCCTCAGTTATGCATATATTGGTCATAGACAACGCTGTACTTGTACTAAATGGTAGGGATGTAACGATACACTCAACTCACGATTCAATGCAATTCACGATTTTGAGTTCACAATACGATTTTCACAGTAGGCAGAAACACGTGACTTCAAATTTGAACACAGTTACGTTGCACAAGAAATGTTGCGTTGTATCCCGTATTACAATGTATTGAAATAAAAGGTTTTAAAAATATAGGATGTACTAAAAATTGATAAATGAAGAACAATCGACTTTGACAGTGAAAACTAAATTGCGTTTTTGTTACTGTTGATGATGCTGAGAAATAAACATGGTTCTAATTAACAGTGTTTTTTAATGTGTAAAATGTATAAAAACTATTATTGATTACAAGGTAATGCATTACTGTTAATAGCAACTGTAAGTTTTTTATTTTAATGTTACAAGTTTAAACGAAGGACGAAAAGAGGGGTTAGCTGAGATGGAGAGCAAAAACGACATTTGGGTGAATTTGAAATGAGTCTTTAACTGTTTCCAAATACGAACAGAATTATGAATAACAGGGTTATGATTATAAACTGAACTAGCGGCTCAGCAGCTACAGCGGGATCTTAATTTAATTAGTGACTGGGCCGATACCTGGCAGATGAAATT
>JAODKF010000040.1:164379-175570 GCA_026779585.1 Mormyrus proboscirostris | reverse complement strand
TTGGAGTTTTTTGAGGAAGCTACTCAGGAAGTTGATGATAAGAAGGCCTATGATGTCATCTACTTAGACTTCCAAAATGCTTTTGATGTTGTCTCCTACAAGAGGCTCCTACTTAAACTCAAAGCAACAGGTATTTTAGGAACTAAAACCCTGAGTTAAACCGTAGACAATGGAGATGTAGTAAGATTGACTGTTTACGGTCACGCTGTTTCATTAACATGCTGGTGAAAACTGTAAATAAAACAATACAAAACATAAATCTCAACATAAAGCTCAAAATCAAAGCGGCAGGTATTTTAGGAACTGTAGCGACCTGGGGAGAACTCCCAAAGGAGACTAAAGGAGGAACATGATCCAGGTATATAAGATTCTAACAGGTCTGGATGCTGTTCAGCCAAATAGCTATTTCAATATTAGCTTAAATACTAGAACTCGTGGCCATAGGTGGAAATTAGCGGGTGAACATTTCAAACTAGATTTAAGGAAGCACTTCTTTACGCAGCATGTAGTCAAAGTATGGAATAGTCTTCCTGCTAGTGTAGCTGTCCTTTAAATCAGAGCTAGATAAGATTTTAATAACTCTGAGCTATTAGTTAAGTTCTCCCCAACCAAGCTTGATGGGCCGAATGGCCCCCTCTCGTTTGTAAATTTCTTATGTTGTTATATGAGTCAGTCTACCAGTAACGCTCACATAGTGAATATCTCTCCTTAATTGTGCTGTGAATATTCTTGTGTTTTTCTGCTTTTATTACTCTTAATTTGTTTTTGAATAAGCCACCCTGGGTGCTTAGAAAGTCAGTGATAGCAGCAAACCAAATAGGAAAGTTGTGAGATATAGCTTAAAAAAGAAATAATTATATGGCATTAGTACAGGGGATGCCACTGTTCCACTATATATTATTATTCATACTGTAAGATACTCTACAACAGCATCGGTCATACATTTGATACAAATACTTAATCTGTAATCTGTATGGAACCCTGGATTCCTTTAAATCAGAGCTAGATCAGATTTTAACAACTCTGAGCTATTACAGATTACATTATAGTTAAGTTCTCCCCAAATGAACTTGATGGGCCGAATGACCCCCTCTCATTTGTAAATTTTTTTATTCTTACGTAATTATGGTTGGCAAAAAGTTATCACTCACTGATTGCAGATATAGGATACTTTTCACAGAATATAAAAATAATCAAAAAGAAATAATGTTTTATTATGCGCATTTTTGACAGTTCGAGCTTCATGACAAACTTGCAGCAATAGGTTTTTATTCTGTCATATTTGCTATAGCTGCAGTTCCGGTTTTTGCCAGCAGGCTGTGCACAATTAATGTTTCGAACCGTTTCAAAACATTGTTTCTAATGTTTCGAAATTGTTTTGATGATTCAAAATTGCCATCTCTACAAAAAGGACAGGGCAGCAAGAGGCTTGCAACATCATTGTAAGGAGTCCCGCTCAGTACTGAAGATTCTCCAAATGCAAGAAATGTTTATCATTGTAGTTCATCTACTTATTTAGCAAACAGTCCTAAATGCCCTGCTAGGTCAATCATGTGCAAGTAGTGCACACATCTTGCTAAAGTTTGCAGAAGTACTCCCAAATCGACAGTGAAGGAAGTTTCGAACAGTCTGAGCATTACAGAGGGAACAGACCTACAGTGAATCGAACCGTGGAGCAGTGTATCACTTCAAGCTGCAGATGGTGTTAGAGTAAGTGCAAAAGTACCCAGTGTTTGTACAAATATAATTTATAAAACATTGCTTTATCAGATCCTACTGTGCACCACGTCACATACACAAAGACACCAATACCAGTGTTGAGTTGTCTTTTCTTGATGCATCAAGCAATTTGAAATGTAATAAAGCCAACCTCCACGTTGTGCAATTTGGGACACCGATCCTAGGTAGGTATGGATTTCATCACTGCTCTGCAACTGGGCATTACAAGCAGAAGCATCTCCACCACCACACCCCCCTCAATGCCAATACAACATATTATTACACTTCCAGAACCACGTGAGGTTGTACTATACAATACAACCTATACAAGTGGACCATGCAGGACTGAGAGACACTGTCCAAAAGAAACAGATCAAGTCAAAGCAATACACAGATAAACACTGTGATGTGCAGACTCCAAATTTGCTGGTTTTGTGTGCATTGAGAAGCTAGTGCGGTCAAGAAACCGTACTACTTTTCAAAACCAGATCCAGATCATTGCACAGAGGGGTCCTGCAACTTTTCTCTTCTCTGATAGTAAGGTCTGCAATGCCACCTATCTTGCCCCTGCCTACCCAAATCTTGCTATCCACTGCACTGGCATTTGTTCTTTAAGAAAGGTTACGAGCTATATTTCACTACAGTATATTGAGACTTGATTATTTTCTGGTATAAGCCGTAATTGTTGCTAATGTTGTTTGTTTACATGAAGCACTTAATGCTTGCAATGCATTCTAATAATGGAATATGTGGTATATCTTATCATACTGTAGGTGGCACCATGACTCTGGAATGATTATGAGCAGCAGAACAGAGCAAGTTCATTAAAGTAGTGGGTTGATTACAACAGCATTTGTTTCTCTTTCATTTTTACTACTAATACACAATAATTATGTAATCATCCTGTATAACTGTAGCTTACCAATAAATAAGGTAACACAATTAATACATTTTACAACTGGAATAAGAGGTATGAC
The DNA here is from genome assembly GCA_026779585.1 of Mormyrus proboscirostris. Classification (NCBI taxonomy): domain Eukaryota; kingdom Metazoa; phylum Chordata; class Actinopteri; order Osteoglossiformes; family Mormyridae; genus Mormyrus; species Mormyrus proboscirostris. The sequence continues at coordinate 172,874 of JAODKF010000040.1, read as the reverse complement.
TTTTTACCACACAGTGGCATAATACATTATAAAGAGTAGAAACAAGAGGAGCATGCAATATACTGGAGGCATCAAAGTCTTTTTCTAGAGTGTGTATCAGTTTGTGTAGTTGGAGTGTCCTACAGCTGACCATGTGAAAAAAGGTATATAAAATATATTATATACACATGTCCCTATTTCTTTAGACTGAAAGATTTTATTTGGGTGTTCCAGTTGATATTTTGGGTGGTGTTTGTAGACCCTTGGCAACAGTCTAGCAATACACATACCACACATTCCAGACACTTCTGGTAAACAGGTTCTTTATTTCATGACTTAAACACATTTTGTGACTTAAAATTGGACCTTATTGCTGAATGTTTTATCATATGAGCAATTTATACATACAGATTTATATACATTCATTTATTAGACACACAAAAAACTCCTTCGCTATAAGGATGATATTAAATAATGAGTTTTCTTTAAATCCAACATGGGGGAAAGTGCACAGTCACCAAATTGTGGTAGTATTGTCTGGCTCACTCTCTAGCTGCCACCCAGGCTCAGTGTAGCATTCTGGCCAGTACTGTATTGCAATCTGGTGAACATAAAAGTCTGCAGTTCTTTTCTGAAGATCTGGCCCTCAAACAGTCACACCTGCATTCACCATAAGTATGTGAGTGATTCACGTTTCTTCGGAGAAGGTCCCTATTTAGAGTTAGGCAGAATCAGCTTCTCTGATGTTATAAGGCTACCACAGAGAACGAGCAATGTAAACTAGGCCAGCCTATGCTTCCACAGAGGACATAGGTCTTCAGAGCCTCTGAGGCACTTTGGGATGGGGCATGGTTACTTCCAAGTATGCCCTGGGTAAGGAGGAGGAGGAGGGTAGCTGGTCATCCTGGGTGGGGTTGGGGTGTAGGGTGGAGGAGGGACATGGTGGGGGAACATCTCATAGTCGTAGGTGTAAGGTGGAGGTGGACCTGAAATAGGAAATGCATATAAAAAGCCATCACACTGAATGATATCTGCTGAAATGTGCTCTCCATTCATAAGGAGTCCCACAGATCAGATGTCACTCTCAAGCTACTTGGGATGTCACCAGAAATATCTCAGCACACTCCAGAACAAACCACATCGTTGTTATTGATATAAAATCTCGTACCATTTGATTGTTGACCATATTGTTTGGTTAAGAAAATGTCTTGCTTGTCAAATGTATTTTTGGTTCTCAGTCAACCAATCTTTTTGTGCTAAAACATGTCTGACAAAGCATGTATCTATTTACACATAAACAATGGCAAAAATGCATGCATTCTGAGGAACAGGCAACATGGATTTAGGAGAGGTAGATCCTGTTTAACAAATCTACTTGACTTCTTTGAGAAAACTACAAATGAATTTGATCACAAAAAGGCCTATGATGTGATCTACTTGAAATTTCCAGAAGGCCTTTGATGTTGTCCCCCACAAATGGCTCTTGCTAAAGCTAAAAGCTGCAGGAATTTTAAGAACTGTGGCAGCTTGGATCGAAAACTGGTTAACTGACAGGAAGCAACAAGTAGTTATTAGAGGCACAATGTCACAGTGGGCCTGCGTTCATAGTGGGGTACCGCAGGGTTCAATTTTATTACCACTATTGTTCCTAATTTACATTAATGATATTATCACCAATACATACAGTAAACTGCTTAAATTTGCAGACAACACCAATGTGGGTGGTGTAGCAGATACTGATCTAGCAGCAGAGAGGCTACAATGGGATCTGAATTTAATTAGCGACTGGGCTGATACTTGGCAGATGAAATTTAACACAGATAAATGAAAGGTAATCCATGCAGAAATATAAAGTACAGATATTTTATGGGTTTCACTGAAATAAAGGTAGCTGATTACGAGAAAGGTCTTGGTGTGTTTGTTGATGCTTCCATGTCCCACTCTCGCTGGTGTGGGGAAGCAATAAAGGCCAATAGAATTATGGTTATATCTCTAGGTGTGTGGAGTTTAAGTCAAGGGAGGTGATGTTACATTTATATAATTCCTTGGTAAGACCCCACCTAAAATACTGTGTGCAGGTTTGGTCACCATACCTTAAAAAGGACATTGCTGCCTTAGAAAAGGTGCAATGGAGGGCTACGATAATGATTCCTGGTCTTAGAGGAATGTAGAATGTAGAATGAAGAAAGGTGAATCTGTTTAGCCTCGAGCAAAGGAGACTAAGGGGGACATGATTGAGGTATATAAGATTGTAACAGGTCTGGATGCTGTTCAGCCAAATGTCTATTTCAATATTAGTTTAAATACTAGAACTTGTGGCCATAAGTGGAAATTAGCAGAAGAACATTTTAAAACAAATTTGAGGAAGCACTTCTTTACGCAGCGAGTAGTTAAAGTATGGAATATTTAAATCAGAGCTAGATAAGATTTTAACAACTTTGAGCTATTAGCTAAGTTCTCCCCAACCAAGCTTGATGGGCCGAATGGCCCCCTCTCGTCTGTAAATTTCTTATGTTGTTATATGAGTCAGTCTACTAGTAACGCTCACATAGTGAACATCTCTGCTTAATTGTGCTGTGAATATTCTTGTGTTTTTTTGCTTTTGTTACTCTTAATTTGTTTTTAAATAAGCCACCATGGGTGCTTAGAAAGTCAGTGATAGCAGCAAACCAAATAGGAAAGTCGTGAGATATAGCTTAAAAAAGAAATAATTATACAGGTATGGCATTAACTGCCCAAAGTATAGGGGATGCCACTGTTCCACTGTATATTATTATTCATATTGTAAGATACTATACAACAGCATCGGTCATACATTTGAAACAAATACTAGAGAATCGGAAGTGCCATCTCGACATCTTATCAACACAATGCCAGCTCTCAAACTGTGATATACATTTCTAATAACCACTAATTCTTTTCTAATATAGGTATATAATTTAGGTAATACCTGGATATCCTTGGGTGATGGTGTTGATGTGGGAAGCTCTGAGGACATCTACTCTGGAACTACGCCCATTTTTCACACACATGCACACGCATAGGAAAATGCTTGCCGCAGCACCCATGACAAAAACAACAGCGAACACGATCCCTGAAATAGCTGTGCCCCTGAAACATACAGAAATATACACCCAGCATTGCAGGGGGCCCATATAGACCCTCATCTTAACACAATACATGATTCCTATCACTATTGGAAAAACTCAAAAGCATAGGAAAACTAACAATAAAAAGATCTGAATATTTAAGTAAACAAAAAAAGTGATAATTTAAAAAAAGACATTTTAAGTTGTCAGAGTTTTTAATTTTTGTCATACTTTCTATATGTTGACCTGCTTCCAAACAATACTTCCACAAGTTTAGGAAAAAAACCCACATGCATCAGTAATGAAATAAGAGGTGAAATGGCCATCTTTCTATAACACATCCACGCATAGAGAAGAGAGCCTCACACTAGAGGGGCACACAGAAGAAAAGGGTTAGAAAGAAACTGCTTACGAAAGAACATCCCCCACGTAGGCATAGTATGAGCAGCAGAAGGGAGATGATCCCTCACAACAGTAGTCCAAGCAGTCCTCACACTGGGCCAAACTCCCACCTGTCAGAGAGAAAAAAACAGGTCTAGAGTTCACTGCACAACAGGAATGCTGTTCTCACTGTCTCACTCTTTCCTTGGTAGAAATTCAGCAATATCTATTGGTGATGTGTAATAGGGGGTGTGGACAAGTTGCTAAAGGTCTCTGGGTCACCAAACAGGATTCAGAAACTTCGTCTACAAGTTAATATTTCAGCCACGTGGGGTTGGGGTGCTTAACAGCAATGCTCAGTATGGGGTCATTTCCGCTTTGGGGACTCCCCACTGCATCACCTCGGAACCCAGCGGCTCAACACCGTGAGATAGACTGACGTCCGGCCACGGCTACATGGGTTATAAAGCAATAACTTAGCAAAGCAGAGTTGGAAATGCGTTGTATGTTACACTCAAACAACCTAAAAAGAAATGTGTATCGACACTGTAAAAATGTTCTTCCTAAATAAAAACAAGAACACTGCTTCAGGAATGTGATCAGAACAAATGTAAATTACGTAACGTACGTGTTAAAAACTGTTCGATCGTATTGAACCATATAGGTTTACTGCGCTTCGGCAGCGCAGTGCCAACAGCTGGCATGAAATTCAGTTAACAATACGCAGTGCCCGCTTACGGAACCCAGACTAAATAAAAGATGAATATCATTGTGCTCTTATTTGAGCACTACACTCATATCAATAACGCGAACGAACACACCTAACGACCTTCTGTGGTTATTAAAAATTGAAGAGTTGGCATACAATGTCACTATTAAATTAATCTTACCGGCGAATAGACAAATGAGCAGTGTATCTCTGAGGAAGGTCCAGCAGGGCTGGGTGCCGGGGACACGCGCTCTGTCCATGCTCATTCTCTGCTCCATTCGGATTTCATCAGAGATTCTTCCAATTTCCACAGCTCTTTGGCAATTCCATCGCTATCCTATTAGCGATTCATAATCGCTCATTTCCAGTCGATTGACTATTTGGAAAGGGCGTTTATCGTTTTTTTTTCAGGAAAGCTCCTACTTAGTAGCCCGTTGTAGAACTTTTTTTTCCCCTCAAGTCCAAAAAGCTCCCTCGTGTTCACATCAAACGGAGCTGCTCCTGTTCCTTTGTTCCCAGTTTAGCTTCTGTTTGAGCTTGCATCCTCCCCCTATCGCTGTTTTCTCAAATTACCTCGTCCGTCTTCGTAGGAGGTGAACGCGTTTCTGCTGGAAAGACTGTGTTGGCACTGACAGTAAAAATGAAGATGACACCTCCTCTCTCCGGGTGCCGTCACGACTGCTCGCTCCATCGAACCGCTCTTTGGTTAAGAGAATGTTCGTCACGTTCCAACCAGACTAAATAAGCTGATGACAACAATTTATTAATAATAATACTAATAAGTCCCCAGGGTGGTGGGTGAATTCGAATCATTTACACATTTCTTGTAGCACTTCATGTATCTTATCCCAGGAAGCTCCTGCAGCTTATACCATGAAGCACAGAGCACAAGGCAGGAATCATTCTGTATGGGATGTCACTATCTATTTGTATAAATAGGTAAAAAATATCTGTTGCTTTGGATCAAATATATATACTGTATATATACAGTAAACTAGTGAAATTTGCAGATGACACCAAGGTGGGTGGTGTAGCAGATACTGAACTAGCGCTCAGCAGTTACAGCGGGATCTTAATTTAATTAGTGACTGGGCCGATACCTGGCAGATGAAATTTAACATAGAGAAATGCAAGGTGCTCCATGTAGGGAGCAGAAATATAAAGTACAGATATGTACTCCAGAAAGAAAAGAACAGGATTAGGAATTTAAATACAAAAGGTTAATAAGGATAATACAGGACAGGTGAAAACAATTAACCAATCGGGGAGGGAGCTGGACAACGAGCAATCAGGGTAGAATACACCAGGGCTGGCACAAAAAAACAGACATCAGGTGAAACTAATAATTAACTCAGGGAACTAGGGAATCGAACAATCAAACAGGGAACCCGAATCTAACACAGGGGAATAACAGATAGGTTACAACACAATCCCGGGCACAAAAGCAAAAACCAAAACCGAATACAAATCAAAACACAGGAACTAGAAAACTGATACAAATGAAACACAAGGGAACAAAATCTACAAAAATACAAAAACAGGAGGTGGGATTTGAACACAAGACTGAGCTATGCGGGCATTCGGGGAACAGGGCAAACACTGAAAACTTGGACAATGGGGAAAGACTGAGACAAACAGGTGCTGTTCGACTGGGAGGGATTTTATTGTTGTGGTCTTCATTTTCATATGGCTATTTTTCAGAGGAGAACAACATGCAATTTGTAAAAATTACCAATTATTATCGGCATGGATCATCAGTACTGGTCTCAGCCAATGTGATGCCATAGGTGAACATCACAAGCAGCACCCCCCCATCTAAGGCAAAGTGAAATTGGCTGGGAAATCATCATGCCCTCAGCCACCTCCATCACCTATCAGATTGACCAGCTCTTTGTATCTATTCTATTCTATTCTAAAGACTGAGTGACAGACCGGTTAACTGGTTAAACATTTTGTTATGTATGAATATTTTGCATCTTGCCCTGCAAAAAACAGTAGTAATAATATAATAATATGAAAGAGATATTTGTATTTCATTTAAGAAAATCAAAATAATACAAAACAATATTTAAACTACAAAAAAACAACAAAAAAAAACACAAAAAGACAAAAACTAAAAGCAAGACACGTTCTCAGATGGAAGACAACTGTGTGTGATGAAGCTGAGAATATTATCAATTCATGGAGCATGGTAGCATGATAGTGTGCTGGTTTGGTTCAGTGGAAAACACACAGATGGACAGGCTAACTTCTGTACTGCATACCACCAAAGGCTGTGTAGACAAAGAAAACTCTCCTCCCATAGAGGCATGGTCCTCCAATGTATCTTTACAGTTTCAATGAGCTCAGAGGAAACAGGAAGGTAGAACAGTAACATGTGTAGGTGGAAATAGTAGATGACTGCCTGGACAGTTCTATAGCAGTAAGTGGTGTCAGTAAGAGCAGAGATAGTTGTAAAAGGTACTTACTGCACTTATGTTTTTCGCTGCAAGACTTTATTCTGTCTTAGGCTTTGTTAGACACCCCCCCCCCAAACACAAACATACACACAAAGATGGTGTTGAGACATGCATGCACACACACACAATCTAAATGGGGACTGTCCATTCATTTCTATGGCAAAATCCCTAATCCCAATCACGATACCCTTACTCTAACCCAGCCCTTACCTTAACCATTAGTAACCAACCAAAATGCAAGACTTTTGGCACTTTTACTTTTTTGATTGCATTCGCAGATTTTTATAAAACTGAGGTTATCCAAATGGTGACCTGAAGAAGTTTCAGGTTGTACCGCACTTTGGGGAAAATTTGGTCCCCAAATGTGATCTATGCAAACCCACTCACAGGCACACACACACACACACATACCATATGTTGAACTACTGTTTGGGTGTGACGTCCAGCGTACGGTTGAGCAGGCGAGCAGCAACCAAAGAGCAAGCAGACAGGCAAGCTGATGGGCAACGAGGTTTAATGGGGAGACAACAAGGCACATTACAACACTACAACAATGACCGACACAAGACTAAGGAGGACGTGGACTGATATACACTAAACAAGCCGAATTAACAGGAAACAGCTGGGCACGATCGGGGAAGCACACGTGGATGATGGCGGGGCATGGCACACACAAGGTCTGGACGCGCAGGTCATGACAGAATCCCCTCCTAAGGCACGCACTCCAGGCGTGCCCCAAGGGGAGCGGCGGACAGGACGAGACCGGGAACCAGACGAACCTCAAAAACAAAACGAGACGGTCACCGGGGCACAGGCAACAGGACCGAAACATAAAACAAACACAGGGGCAGCAGCCACGACAGAACCTAACATAGGACAGGGAACGCAGACAAACAAACCAGAATGGGCGACACAGAGGGAACACCGACAGGCGGAATAAAAGGGCCGGGAGTGAACACGGGAGGCACAGAGGGACGAGGAGCAGAGACAGGAGGAACAAAGGGATGAGGAGCGAACAAGGGAGACCAGACAGGAACAGACGGGGGACAAAGAGGAGCCAGAGAAAACCAAGGCGGGCGAGGGAAGGCAGCCGGAGGGGCCGAAGACGACATGGAGGTAGGAGCAGGAGGGGACCACGAAGGGGGCAAGGAGACAGACGGAGGGACAGACAGAGGGAACGAGGAGGGAGCAGGAGGGAACACTGGCACAGGCAGGCAGCCACCGCAGGCAAAGGTGCAGCCGAAGCCGGCGCAGGCGCCGTCCAATGCCCAGCTGTAGTAGGGGGGCCCGGAGGCAGCCGACGAGGTGCCAACGGATGGACTGCAGGTGGGCGACACGGCACCAGAGAGGGACCCGGAGGAGACAACCGAGCTGGCGCTGCAAGACCCACAGGCAGCCCCCGAGCCACGGCCAGGGGACGAGCGGGCGAGCCAGGGGGCAGGGCGGGCGGGTCCTGACCCCTCCGAAGGTGTCCCCTGCCCTTACGGGACACCGACAGGTGGAGTTTAGGCCGGGCTCCCCCACGCTGGGGTGATGATGAGGGGGTGTGGCACACACGAGGACTGGACGCGCAGGTTATGACATTGGGGCTGTGTGCAAAACAAGAATAAACAACCAAGGCTCATTCAGAGACTGGCTACAGGCTAAACACTAACTAAAACTAAATATTTTCCTCCAAGAAGCTATGTCTGCAATTTCACTTGATTGTCTTATAATAACAAATACTGATTAGTTGAAGAATAAAATTGGCCATCAGACAGACCTGGCACCTTTCTCTTCCAGGGTAGTGTGGTTTCTCTACTCCAGGGCTCTTCAACTCTGGACCTCGATTCCAAATCCAGGCCTTGTTTTCAGTTCTCCCAGGTAGTTAGTTTAATA
>JAODKF010000040.1:101686-117087 GCA_026779585.1 Mormyrus proboscirostris | reverse complement strand
TCGACTGTGAGATCGGTGGTCGAATCAGGCTCCGCATATCGATGCATCGAATCTTCGACTATTCGGGGACAGCCCTACTAATTTGTACTATTTAATTCATTTTTATGCCAAATAACAATGACTAGCTGCTGCATCTAACAGTGTAACATCCAAGAAATACCACAGTAATAAACATTTGCACAAGAAAATGCATAAACATTAGCTATACATAAAAATATTACATATATTAAAATTAGTCTAACTCCTCTATTCACTGGTTTTAACTCAACCATCGGATATTAAATTCACATATTACGTAGCACAACTAATATAATTATGTGGATTACCATGGGATTATTTACTGTTGTAGGCTGCAGAATACACATAATGCTTTTCATATTGAACACAGAACTCAAGGTTCCTCTTGGTCGAGTGTGTAAAAAGTCATAATTGCTTACACTTAGAATATAAAATACTCACAATAATAATAATAAAAAAGCTCTGTGGAAAAACGTTATTCTATTAGTTTCTTTAACTGTATGATTTTTCTGCTGTGGAATGCAGCTTCAAGTAACCCTGGGTGCAAGAGGTCACTGGCGCTGGTAGTTCCTTGTATAGTGCAGAGATAGAACCCATACATTTTATCATGGACTGTCACACTTTGCCACATAAGGCTCTTTCACTCCAAAGTTCAGGAACCTAGTTCTTGGTTCCAAGTTACTGAGTCGTCTTCACTGGGAACCCATTTTCCCACCAAAAAACAGGAATTATGACCTTTATGCTAAATAAGTATGGGAGATGTGAAAGGCTCGTAGGTTAAACTTCACCCCTAATTTCATAGGAAACTACACTGCAAATTATTTATGTTTATACAGCCTATGACATGTTTATAATTCATTGTTAAATCTGGCCTGCAGGTCAATCTTTTATTTTCCATAGAATGAAAAATGATGCAATGTCGTTCCATTAATAGGTGCTTGCAAGTTTCACCACCAACACTGGTAATATTAGAAGTATATCGGTTATTAACTGAATTTTCCATTGCAGTAATATGGAGACATAAGCATAAAATGTTATGCATTAATGCATTTAATCTAAGAAAAAAAATCCATCTGCTGAATTTTTGCTCCAGTACTTTTATCTCTCTTCTTCCCTGCATTTCTGCATACCTTCCAAATTAACACCAGTGCTTGTGATCAACCATTCAGCAAAGTTTATGAATGTAATGTAATGAACGCAGCATGTAGTCGGAGTATGGAATAGTCTTCCAGATAATGTAGTGCAAGCTGAATCCTTAGGTTCCTTTAAATCAGAGCTAGATAAGATTTTAACCACTCTGAGCTATTAGTTAAGTTCTCCCCAAGCGAGCTTGATGGGCCGAATGGCCTCCTCTCGTTTGTATATTTCTTATGCTCTTATGTAAGCCCCACCGAGTAGTTCTTGGTTGAACCCAAAGTACCTATTCCAGATTAGTGACTAAAAAAGGTTCAGAATGTACCTCAGAAGAACTTCAGTTAGGCCGAGATCCTACCATTGGAATGTGACAAGAGTTGCTGGTTTGTGAAAAAGCTTCCTGCACTGGGAAAATACCAATACCTCAATTCTCTGCAGGTATTTCATTGCACACTATTGTGGCGATCATGTATTTAGAGATTAATTTATTAGTGCCTCTTCTTTCCAGCAAACTATACTCTCCAGTTGGATGAGAATGGGATGAATTCTGGAACAGGGAAATACCACTGCCAGGCAAGGGGAGGATACCCACTGGGGAGACTCTTTTGGCTGCGCAATGGGGAGCCTATTGTGGCTAACTCTACACAGGACCAGGACAGTTTTTCTCAGCTGTATACCCTGACCAGCATACTATCCATCAGTATGGATAATGACACCATCCTACAGTGTGTGGTGGAGAATCCCAGACTACGCCTCAATGCCACTGCTGAAGTTCTTCCCACTCCCTCTGCCACCACCCCCACAAGTGAGTAAGCTTTGTGCAGTGTTTCGTTAGCCCTAAGGGGTCCGTTCAGTCCTATAATTTTTCTCGCCATGCGCTCCTGCTGACCATGACCGTTCCTGTCATCTTGTTTATAGTGAAGCAAATTCAAGAAAAAATCACAGCTGTCAGTGTGGTTCCTGTCACAGTAGGGATGTTGACCAGTATCCTGATAGTCACGGTACTGCTGATCAAGCATTACAGGAGGCAGCATCTGACTCAAATGGTAAGCTTCTTCATTCTGTCTCCCGCTTATTTGCATGGTAGTTAAACCAAGATATTTGAACCAAGTATTTAATTGTTTATTAGAAGAGAAGAGCCTCTTTAATAAAGGAAAGGCCTCTCACAATACTAGTCATAAATGACACATGTAGAACCTTTATACTTCAGGTCCCTGAAAATAATAGCTGACACAAAAGGAAACTTAAATTATTGTGAAATTAATGAATATTTAAATTACTAAAATATTGTTAGCTTCTTGTACGTCACTCTGAAACTTCAGAGAAAGTTAGAGGGTAGTATTAGAAGGTAGCCAATATGTCAGTAATATAAAGCTGCTTATTTGTTCTATTCCAACAGCAAAGCTGTATTGAGTAACTGCAGCATTATATTAGCTTGTTATCTATCCAAGTTGGTAGGTAAGTTTATCATAGCTGTAGTTCAGGTACTTAAGCATATTTCTTTCTTAAAGGGCTATACTGGAGCATCACAAGTGGTCTGAGTATGGGACATAATTAATTTAGGGACTCTCTAAGCAGAGGAGCCATAAGTCCACAGATGACTCATCGGTGACCCCATGGCGGACTGTGGAGGGAACTGTATTAGTGGATGATGGAAGCTTCCATATTTGACTACATTTACCTACATCTGAGCCAGTGACAACAAGCTACTGAAACCCAGACACTGTCGCCTAAGCTAGTTTTATTATGCAATGCATGATGACTTTCTCATTCAAATTGAATAGTTTAATTTGGCAACAAGAATCTGGATCACCTCCTAAACCTGTTATTCTAGAAATGTATGTATACACTGCCTACAATATTAAAAACACTTGGACACTTCAGGTAAATATCTAAACAGCCAATCATGTGGCAGCAGCTCAGTGCATGAATTCATGCAGATATGGGTCAAGATCTTCAGATATAGGTCAGATCAAACATAAGAATAAGGGGAATAAGTAAGGTTTTTCAGAAACTGCTGATCTCCTGGGATTTTCATCACTTTTTATAGTTTACACAGATTGGTGTAAAAAAAAAAACTCCAGTAAATAGCAGTTCTATGGAAAGAAACACCTTATTGATGAGAGAACATCAGAGGACAATGGGTTGACTGGTCATAGGAAGGCTTCAATAACTCAAACAACCACTTATTACAGTGGTGAACGAAAAAGTGTCTGAACACACAGATGAACCTTGAGGTGCATGGACTACAATGGCAGAAGACCATATTGGATTCCTGTCAGTAAAGAACAGGAAACTGAGACTACAGTGCTTACAGGCTCATGGAAACCGAACTGCTGATGACTAGAAAAATGTCACCTGTTCTGTTGAATATCAATTTGTGCTACAACATGGAGAACAGGTGGTAAGAATTTGGTGTAAACAGCACAAATTCATGGACCCAACCTGCTTTGTGTCAACAGTGCAGGGTGCCTGTTGGTGGTGGATTGTACACTATGTCATAAATCATGTCATTTCAGTCTGATTCTCTGAACATGACAGTGGACTTCAATAGCTTTCAAACTACCAGATCTGAGCCTAGCAGAACACCTTTGGGATTTGGTGGAATGGGAAATTTAGAGCATGAAGGTACAACAAATCTTCAACCATTATGTGGTGCCATTAAGTCAACATAGACCAAATGGTCTCAACACTTAACTGAGTCCTTGCCATGAAGAATTCAGGCTGTTCAGAGACCTACCCAGTATTAGAATGGTATTCCTAATGAAGTGGCCAATGAGTGTGTATACTGTAACATGGTGGGAGTATACGGTATATGTGGCTGTGTGTCTCACTGAGATGGAATTTAATCACGTAAGGGTCAAAATGTAAATATATCCAAAAATCGACCAATTATTCTATCCGTCTATTCATTAATTTTATATTGAACTATCACATTAGTTTTAGTTTAATTAGGGGCAGTGTGTGGCTCAGTGAGCTAAGTCTGCATGCCTGTAATTACAAGGTTACTGGTTCAAACCTAGTCTCTGCAGGTCCTTGAGCAAGGCCCTTAACCCCCAGCTCCCTGGGCACTGCCATGGGTGGCTGCTCTTTGTGGATAGCTTACTCTACAAAGAGCAAGTTGAGGGAGGGACAATTTCCCCACAGGGATTAATAAAGTGATGATGATTATTATTATTACATTATTACACCCTCTTACAGTATAATTATACGTTACATGCGGTAGAGATCCATTGTGCATCCAAGCCTTGTAACCTTTAACATAATTACCAGTTTTCAATGAACACTGTTCTGTCTGCCCGGCTTAATTTCTTGTTGTATTCCTTAAGATGTTCAGGATGAACCTCTGGATTCATTCCTGATAAATCTCTTTTTTGTATTAAGAGCACTCATAATTCTTTAAAGTGTGACACTGATCATCCTAAATCTCTGAGCCAGTCTGTGGCGTGAAAGAATGCATGGTAAAGGTATATTAAGTAATTTCATCTTGGATATTATATGACTTTTTATTGTTGTGCCCAATATTGCTTTTTTTCCAGAGTACATCCAGATGTGACCAGCAGTTATTTGAAAATATAAACACAAATTACAAAAATCTCAGTGTTTATCTCAGCCTTGTTTTTCTCTGCTTTGTTTGAGTTTTTACTGCATTACTACAGCCACGCCTCCCGGGGAATCCTTGTCATTCAGATGCTTGTGCAAAGACAGCAGAAATAAAACTTTAAACTGATTTTTAAACATACTAGAAATTTGGAAATTAATTATCATTAATAATTAATAATCATTAAAATTGCTCAGTTTTTTTCCTATGACATAGTAAAAGTGTTTGAGCAAGACTTAAACTCCCTGCACAATAATATCCATGTCTAATTGAAGGTAAGAAAAAGCCTGATCTCAGCTGAAAAGCTGACTCTAGTGCCAGTTTTTACGCGAATGGATGCATGTAAACGTACTATATGAAAATTATATGGTATGCAATGTTAATTTTAACAGCATATTTTATTTAGTTTTAGTCTTAGTCTTTTGAGAAAAATGTGGTTTAGTTATAGTCATATTTTACTCATTTAATGTTGGCCCTGGGCGAGGAAACAGGCCTTACTCATTCATTGTACACTGAAGGTCAAAGAATTTTTTTTATATGTTCATAGTAGTGGATGAAGAAGATGACACATTTACAAGCTATTCAAGATTTTTTCATTGTGAAAGCTAATGTAGTACCAGAATACTACAGTGTTTTCTGCAAACGTGGCCAGTGTCTGGGATTACCGATTATAGTACAGTGGTATGCAAAAGTTTGGGCACCCCTCGATAAATAACATATTTTGGTCATTTTTAAATTGAAAAGATGTAAACACAGTCTCTTTTGGAAATGGAAAAAATACACAATATTTTCACTAAACATTGATGCATAGTTTTATGTCATAAATTGAACAAAGATAAAAAATTAATTAATAAAAAACATTATTGTGGGTGTCACACTCAGTCACAAAGGGAGATCGGGATCCAAGTTTGCAGGGGGAAAGAGGCTTTAATAGGTTCAGCGCACCCGCTGTCTTGGTGGAATGTTGTGCAGCGGAGAGCAGGTGTGCACTCCGCTTGAACCGAGCCCCGATCTGGAGCAAGGTGGCCGAGGGCAGTCTCCCCGAAGGGGTCCGAGGCTGAAGTACTGTAGGGGCGAGCTGGGTTCGAAGTCGTGGGGCAGGCAAGAGTTGTTGGGCTCGACGGGAAGGGCTGGTCAAGGACGGGAGCGGGTCTAAGGAGGGAAGGCAAGCAGGTAAGGCAGGCACACAAGGAAGACGGATGAGGTACGGGTAAGCGGGTAGACACGAGACAGCAAAAATGCTCAGCACGGCAATGGAACATTGGCTCAATACTTCGCAAATTCGCGACTGTCGACTTTTCTTATAAAGCCAGTTGTTTAGCCCGTAGCTGAATTGCACCTGACCGGTCACGCCCCCGAGGGCGTGACAGTGGGACTCTGCAAAAGTTTGGGCACCCTACATAATCAGTACTTAGTAACACCTCCTCTGGCAGATAGCTTGCAAATGCTTTTTATAGCCAGCTAAAAGTCTTTCACTTCTCTTACTTGGGATTTTCTCCCATTCTTCCTGGCAAAAGGCTTCTAGTTCTGTAATATCTTTTGGTCGTCTTGCATGCACAACTCTTTAAAGACATATCCACAAATTTTCAATGATGTTTAAATCAGGGAACTGTAATGGCCATTCCAAAACCTTCAGCTTGCGTCTCTTGAGGTAGTCCATGGTGGATTTCGAGGTATGTTTAGGACCATTGTCCTGTTGTAGAAGCCATCCTCTTTTCAGCTTCAGCTTTTTTACAGATGAAAAAACAACGTTCTAAAATTGTTTGTCAGCTCCAGTAAAGTGCTTGACTTTGAAACATCTTTTGAAACTCATGTCATGACAAACCTGCAAATGGTGCTTCAAAATTCAACTTTTGCATCAAATGTAAAATTTATCCATATGTCAGTATGTTTTTTTTCCTAGCTAAAGCTGAGTATGGCACAGACATAGTGGTTCAACAATTTAAAGACAGACTTTACAGGCAATACTGCAAGGTGTCTGTTTGTCAGATGGTTGCATGGTTTACTTGCTTACTCTTTCTTGAGGCTGGTTAGGTCAAAATTATCCAGTTATGTGCATATACAATCATCACTAACTAAAGATGCTACTTCTAATTTTATCAGTTTCAAGAATTTATCTTTCTGACATTTTTATCTCATTTTAATTTATTGATGAAAGTTTTTTGGCATCATAGATTTTTATTTTATTATCATTCTTTTATTTCATCTATGAAAAATCTTTGTTGAGAATTTTCATCATTGTTTTTGTCAATAAAATTAACACTGATGAGCCAATTCAGTAATAATGTTAAAAAATATCATCATCCAAATTAACTGAGAAAATATAGAGTAATGTTATTCTTGTTCAAACCCTCTGTGGCCTCAGCTGGAGACAGTAGCATGAGAAATAGAGGTGGGGATAGAGTAAAAAATATTAGTCTGGTCAAAAGCATTCTCTGTCAAAAATATGGATTATATATGACAAACAGGTAAGTATAACAATCTCAACTATAAAAATGGATAGGTCAGCTAAGAGCATGCCTTGCTGACATCACAGTCTGGAAGAAGGATTGTCACTGCCAGCCCAGCTGACTTTCAGACCAAACCTCTTATCTTTCCTGCCAGTTGTACTGTTCACCATGACACCACTGTACAGTTTGAATAATCAGTGTTCCATTCAGGTTTGCCAGGTAGCTTAAGGTAATGACAGATGACCAGCTACCATTTGCTGCCCACATAGCAGCTATCACCAAATCTTGCAGATTCACTCTGTTTAACATCAGGAACATTAGGCCTTATTTGTCAGAATAAACTGGCCAGTATCCAGGCACTTGTCATCTGCAACTCCTTTCCGACAGGGATGCCAGGTTGTGCTGTCAAACCACTGCAGAAGATTCAAAATGCAGAAACTTGTCTAGTATCTGATCAACCCAAATGGTCTCATGTTATACACCTTGTCTCTCATCATTGGCTCCCTATAGGCATTCACATGAAGTTCAGTCCTTGGTGCTGCATTCCAGAGTTATTAATCAAATGGCACCCATCTCCATCAAAATGCTCATGAGGACCTACATTCCATTTTGTTCCCTTCAATCATAAAGCCCTTGCCGATAATGAGGCAGAATGTAGCAATAGGAAACTACTTAATCCTTTTTGACAAACAAGTTTTACAACAACTATGCCAAATGATAACTGTTCATGGTCATTTGCAAACATGACATTCTGCTGCGCAGAAGTGATGGTGTGGGGATTACACTAGCTGTTTTGCAAATGTTAAATGTCATTTGAGAAACGTGCCAAAGCAATTGGGAAAAATTATTGCATATTATTCTCTTATTGAAAGTAAACTGGACTGGTCCAAGAACACTGACACTGTTTTCAAGAAAGGGCAGAGCCAGCTATACTTACTGAGGAGGCTCGGGTCTTTCAATGTCTGGAGGAACATGCTGACCATGTTCTATCTGTGGTAGAGAATGTGGTGTTTTTTGCAGCTGTGTGCTGGGGCAGTGTGGTGAAGACAGCTGATGCCAACAGGCTGAACAAGCTGATTAAAAAGGCTGGTTCTGTCCTGGGTGTCACCCTGGAGAACCTGGCGGAGGTGTATGAGAGAATGCTGAAACTTATCTATAACTAGGTGTCATGACCTGCTCATCCGACCCTCCTGTGTGCCACGCCCCCTTTCGTTACCTCGTGTTAATTCCCGATTGTGATCACCTGTTGCCTGTTGTTTTTGGTTTATCTTGTGTATTTAAATCTGCGTTCAAGTCTGTTTCCCCAGATCTGTCATTAACGTGTTCACTGTGCCATGTTGTCCTGCCACTAATAAACCCTGGTTTTGGATTTCCATGTTCGGTCCTGCTTCTCTGCATGTTCGCCCTGCACATGGTCATCACAGAATGACCGGACTCAAAAAGAAAGTGCCTAACCTCAAGGAAGAAGAGTACCTCGTCCTGACTGACGAGGTACTTTATTGGCTATGGTAGCCCAAGGTTAGAGCAAATCCAGCGGCTTGGGTTTTAGCCAAATGGAGTAGGGACATTTTAGAGGAAATGCGCAACATGTGGAGGAGGTGCGCAAAAACCTCCGGCAGCTGAGAGAAGTGGCAGCAGAAGCGATGTTTCGGCAGGCAGATGACGACAGCGGGCTACCCTCTGGTCAGCGGTCTGGACTTCCGAAAGGACCCCAGAGCTCGACCGAGAGCTGGGAGAAGGAGGGAGAAGCGGAATCTCCATAAGCAGGAAAAACCGCCTGGGATCTTTCTAGGCGCTACTCTGATCTCTGCTGCTTCCCCTGCCATGTGTAGGGAGACACCCCTCTTGATACTGGACTCAGCAGTGTTTAGCCCTGATGTCTCTGCCGCTTCCTTCCCCGCTATCCGTTCAAGCACTGGACACAACAGAATGACAGATCTCGGAAAAGCGCCTCCTACAGGGGGTAATATACTGGCTAAATCAGCCCGAGGTCCCGGAGGACCCCGTAGCATTAAGCTTAGCCTGTATGCCTGCCCAGAAACACATACCCCTTTCCAGAGGTGCGTGACAATCTCCTGCTCTTGGTAGCGAGGGTAACGGAGAGGCGGCTCCAGCCGCTAGCTCCTTCTGGAGGGACCTCACCTCAGCTGACCAGCTAATGCCAGAGGAAAAAGAAGAGGAGAGAAAGGAGGCAGCAGTAGGAACCCACAATTTTCCTCGGGGCCGTCTCTCACCACTACTCTCCTCTCTGGAGATCGGGAGGAACCCCTCCTGATCCGGAATCCTGTGGAACGCACCCCAGACATCACCACCGCCGCAAAGTTGCCTTCGTGGGCAGCTTCCCCCTTCTGGGAAACTTGCCTGGCTATTAAAAGGGCCAGGGCATTATGGGATGCTATCCTGTTGGTCCCGCGGGCTCTTAAAGGGGCAATGCCTGCTCGTGAGGCCCCAACCCTGGCTTCCACGTTCAAAGTGCCTGACGTGCCTGCCCTGTCTGACCCTGTTTTGCCTGTCCCCCCTGTCTTGCCAGCACCTGTCCTGCCTGATCTGCCTGTCCTGCCTGATTCCAACCTGCTTGTCCTGCTGGCTACTGCATCGCCTAACGAGGCTCTGGCTGCGGCGCCCCCTACTGGCCCTGAGTTGGCAGTTCCTGCAGCATCCCCTGCTGGCCCTGAGTCGGTGGTTCCTGCAGCACCGACCAAACTCACTGCTCCATCCGCAGCTGCGTCGCCCGAGGTCCCTGCTCTGCCTGCAGCTCTGCCGCCCGAGCTCCCTGCTCCACCCACAGCTGTGCCTCCCGGGCTCCCTGCTGCGTCGTCGCCCTCCGAGGTTCCTTCTATGCCTCCTCTGCCGGGGCCCTCCAAGGTTCCTGCTGCGCCTCCTCTGCCACCACCCGAGGCCCTGGCTGCACCAGCTGCAGCACCGCCCATGGCTAGGGTGCTGCCCATTGCATCACCCACAGCTCCTCCTACGGCGCTGCGGCTGCACCACCCTTGCTCCAGGCTCCACCTGCAGCTGCTCTGCCTAGGCTCCCTGTTCCGCCTGCAGCTGCTCTGCCTGCAGCTACTCCTCCTGAGCTCCCGGCTCCACCTGCAGGTGCTCCGCCTGCACTTGATGCCCCAGCCCAGGCTCCACCCACACCTGATGTCCCGATCCCGGACCCAGCTCCAGTCCCCCAGGCACCAGTCCCAGTCTCCGAGGAGGTCCCAGACAGTCTTCCCCCTTGGAGGAGGAGGGGCTTGAGTTCGAAACCCTTGGGGACCTCCCTGATGACTCCTCTGCCCTCGCCCCAGCGCAGTTAATCCCAGCCAGAACCCCACCTATCGGTGTCCCGGAAAGGGAGAGGACATAGGGCGCTTTTCCACCGCACAAAGTATGGTACTTTCGGCACGGTACTTTCGGCACGGTACTTTCGGCACGGTACTTTCGCTTTTCCATTGACTTCCGGTCGAGTACCAGTACTGATATTTCAAGTACCAAAGTGCCAAACCAGTTGGGGTACTTCTTTGGTACTTTGGGGTGGGACTTGAAAAGGTATTTGCTGTCGATTGGTTATGCAAATAGCCTGCCGCTGAAACACAAAATACAACCGTGATCTTTTGAAACACACAGCGAACAGCGAGACACGAAATAAAAACCAGTAGAAACAAAAATATAAAAAAAGTAAAATGGAAGGACGGATAAACGAGGAAACACAGGCTTTAGTCGCCCTATGTTCGGATGAACCAGCGGGATTTGGATGACGACTCAAAATAAAAACGTTTTTGCCGTTCTTGGCAATTCAGTTTCCCTGTGTTTCCCCCGTCGCGCGCTGATTTGTGGATGGTTTCGCTGTTGTTTATATGTCTTTTTACAAAGCCCTTGAGGTAAACAAACCATATATTTTAGAATATCACATGCCTTTTCGATGTTTCTTGTTTTTACGGATAATAGATGAAATTATTTAATTCGCTGGATAGAGATATTTCTTTATGAGAACGGTATAGAAGTAAGGAAGCTGGTGATGTACTGACAGATGACAGGAGATACATTCAGTTGAGAGAATTTGGAAAATAGGATATCTGAGACAATGGGGTTGAATGCTGAATAATTTTGGTTCTCACAGTACATTATTTTGTTGCCTGTAAGGAATCAACACTGACTAGATGGAAATTAATAATAATAATAACAATAATTTAATAATAATAATCATCATAATTTCTCGATTGTTTTGACACTTTTTATGAAACCTACTTAAAATTATAAAAGCACTTTTCAAGACTGCATACAGTTCAACAGAATGGTTAAGTTGCACAGTTGAAGCAGGATTATTGCATCAATACATTTGCAAATGTTTCACTACAGTTGGCAACAATACATATGAACAATGGAGAAACACTTTCTGTGAGTGATGGACTGCAGTATATAGCACACTGAGCAGAACACTCCATAGGACATTGTTTGGATATGCATGAATGGTTAAAGAGTAA
Organism: Mormyrus proboscirostris; assembly: GCA_026779585.1. Classification (NCBI taxonomy): domain Eukaryota; kingdom Metazoa; phylum Chordata; class Actinopteri; order Osteoglossiformes; family Mormyridae; genus Mormyrus; species Mormyrus proboscirostris. Next base: position 105,415 of record JAODKF010000040.1, on the reverse strand, counting down.
AACCAACTGCAGACCTAGCTGCTTGAGAAGAGGGAGAAGAGAGCATTTCATTCAATTCCCTTGTACTTAACCCATACAAATTCCTAATACAAGACTTAGTTTTGCTATCTCTCCCTCACATCTGTTTTGTTTTCCTATGTTTACCCCTGTGCTGATGTGGAAACATCTTTTGTTTTTGTTCATATCCTCCAGTCATGCCATTCTGTTTAGTATCTGCTCTAGTCTTATAGTGGGATGATACATGTTCTCAAGATTCAAGAAGTTTTATTTGTCACATGCATAGTTATACACATACAACATGCAGTGAAATCTGATCCTGAATCTCTCCTGAGACACACTGGTACACTAGTTTAAATAAAAACAGATAACTAAAAACAAAAATATAATGGCTTAAATCAGATACATCCATTATCTATACCACTTCATCCATCTGGGTCACAGGGAAGCTGGAGCCAATTCCAGCATCGTCAGGCGAGAGGCCGCCAGTCCACCACAGGGCCAACAGCCACACACAAACCTATGGGCAATTTAGAGTAGCCAGTTAACCTAATCTGCATGTCTTTGGACTGTGGGAGGAAACCCACGCATGTACAGTGAGAACATGCAAACTCCACACAGAAAGGCACACCGGGCATTGAACCCAGGACCTTCTTACTGTGAGGTAACAGTGCTAACCACTGCACCACGTGCTGCCCTAAATCAAATATGAATATCAAATAATCAGTCTGTACACAAATAAACAATATGTACTACAAATGAGTAATATTTGCTCAAATAATTTAAGAATTAAGATGTGCTTTGCAGATCAAATGTACAAATGGAATTCCATATATAGGACAGCAATGACAGTATAATAAAGGTATGGAGTAGTGGTAAATTACAAGCATAATGTGAGTGAATATATCTGAACTAAGATACACAATATTGAAATACATAGTACACAATGCAGTAGTACACTGTCTAATGTGGGTACTAATGAGCATGATCCATGTCTTGATTGATGAATCTTATGACATGAGGATAAATACTCCTTCTGAATCTGTTCTTGTCATGAGGCTGCGGAACCATTTGCTTGAGTTCAGCATGTGAAACAGATGGTTATTGGGGTGGGAGGGGTCTTTAATGATTTTGATCGCTCTGGTTCTGCACCGCCTGATGTACATGTCCTGCAGGGAGGGTAGGTCAGATCTGCAACAGTGCACTGCTGCTTTGAACACTCTCAGCAGGGCTTGGCCGTCTTACTGTAGATAGAGTAGTTACCAAACCACGCTGTGATGCTCATGGTCAGGATGCTCTCAACACCAACTGTGTAGAAGGTCTTGAGGACCATAGAAGAGACCTTAAAACGTCTTAGCTGCCTCAGGAGATAGCTATGATTTTAAAGGCTGGCTGTAAAAATCTTATCAGTCCCAAAACACGGATTATAATAGAAAACTACTCACCTGTAAAACGAAAGATTGCTTTTTTTGTCCTACGGACATCCATGTTTTCAAATTTGAGATTGGACTTTTAAGGTTTATGTAGGATGGACTTTTAATTGTTGCTTGATATATTAATGCCTTTTCTTTGAGTGTTGCTAAGCACAAAACTTTGTGAATGCTAAGCAATTGAAACTTTCCAAAAAATGTAAAAGTGGTTATAGTGGTATATCAAGTCTTATATCAAGTTATGCCGAGATCCATAAACAGAGAGCCGCATCAACTCTGTTCACTCTAATCATCCATTCGTTTTATTATTATTTTTTTTTTTTTTACAGTAATAGCGTATTTTGGAGCCTCTAAATTGTTCCCAGAAGTGAGCGTCAAATACTAGCAGCCCAACAGGGTTGAAGCAGAATAGACCATTTGTGATTGTTACAAACTGCTAGGGCCAGTGCGTGTGTGTGATTCCAGGTGTGCATGTCCGTTGGTCCCCGACTCCAGTCCAGGCCTTCCTACTCTCCTGCACCTCATCACCAGCCTGTGGACTGTCTCCATCCTGATGAGGTCATCAGTGGGCGACAGTATATAGCCACCCAGGAAGCCAGTGTGCGGAGCCTCGATTTCACAACGCTCAGTCTTGTACCTGCTCTCGCTCTTGCTGTATGTGCTGTTGCTGTTACCCCTGGTGGTTCTGATATTGAGAAGCTTAGTCTGTCCTTAACCCTCTGTGTGGATGTGTTCACTGGCCTAGGTATTTAGGCTCACCGATTGTAGGGGTGTGACTGCCATTTTTCATTTACTTGTTGCTTGCAGGAGGGTGTTGTTTTGTTGTTTATGGGTAGGGAGTGAGGATAGAGATTTGTCTTTTCTTTCCGGGGTTTCTTTTTTTTTTTAGGGAAGCTACGTGCTAACAACCAGTGCCTTTTTGTTTATTGTTTTGGCCTGGGTCCACCCTGAAGTTAAGCCCGGTGGTATAGTTATACCTTGTGCGATATTGTGTATTGACAATAATAATACTCTTCACCCTCATCATACCTTCTGCGTGCATGTCCCTCATTGATCCACGCTCCTCCACTTCGTTACGCATTGCGTGGTTACAGTTACAACAGAGCTGTGTGACCAAACCCTAGACTGGGTCGTAACAGTGATGCATTTCAAAGGTAAGACAATAAATAAATCAGATTGTATCTTATCAGCACCTGAGTATCAAATTAACATGTGCATTTCCCTTTTCCTTATTTTTAATAAACCTGACATTAAGCTTCCCAATGGAGTGGTCTTTCTGAAAATGTGTAAATGCAGTGTTTTTGCAATCTTTAGCAGTAGTGAGATTTCTCCTGCTGACATGAGACAACCGTTTTTATCTCATCTCCATGTCACTTAGAAAACCATACATTTGTAGTCCTTTTTCTCAATGATAATTGAAACTTCGCTGATCCACATAGGGTAATCCTCTTTACTTCTCCTCCAACTTGCTCTCTGTAGGTGAGAGTATAAGCAGGCTGTGTTTGGAGTATTGCCATGCAGCAAAAGCATGGTGGAGACTATATGCAAGGGCAACATAGAGGACAGGGCACAGACAAACTGTTTAAATTCTATTCATGTTTGAGATTAGTGGTGATTAAGTGATTACGATTGTTTAGGTCCTCAGTTAGCATGGGATTACTGAAACCACCATGAATTAAAAAACAATGTTAGAAAATTTAATGTGATCTGAATTTTGAAATCTTCCCTTCCCCTCCTTCTAAATATATCAATAAGCATTAGGATACAATTGCTCTTGACTAACACACATGTTTAAGAACATAATTATTAAAAAAGAGAATTCAAAGCAATAAATAGAAGCAGCATACTTTTTAACCCAGGTATGCCTAAAATCTGTGAACAAGGCAGGTAACACTAGCCATTAATAATTTTACTTTTCAATAAACATATTGATGTAATGCATGTCGTTGTGCTACATAAATATTGTAAATCAATACCGTTGCCAAAAATTACTATTTTATCTCTTCTATCTCTCTTCTATCTTTCTTAATACATTCAAATGACCCATCAATCACTTCCTGGAACTGAGATGGGTTCATTCGGCCCATCAAATTGTTTGGGGAGCAATTAACTAATAGCTCAGAGTTGTTAAAATCTTATCTAGCTCTGATTTAAGGGAACCCAGGGTTTCAGCTTCCGCTACACTAGCAGGAAGACTATTCCATACTCTACACTACACACTGTGGAAAGAAGTGCTTCCTCAAATTTGTTTTAAAATGTTCTCCCGCTAATTTCCACTTATGGCCACGAGTTCTAGTATTTA
>JAODKF010000040.1:71631-92078 GCA_026779585.1 Mormyrus proboscirostris | reverse complement strand
TGGGGGATCCCCCCAAAGGAGCAGTTTGAGAAACACAGCGGTAGACCATAACACTTCTCTGTATCAGGGTTCATATTAAATTTAATCTCACTTATCTGTATAAACAGGGCCTTCTTCCACCTTGTCTGTTACTACATAAACATTCACAGTACAATCTCGTGCTGTATTTCTGAATGTGCCTATCAGGAACCCGAGATAACACTTACCATTCATGTCATCATGCATCCTGCTTTTGAAAATTACACAAAGTTCACAAAGGCTGCACCGTTTGGCATCACAGTGATTAATAAACAGTCCAGCAGACTCGTGTTTTTACAGAGTGGTTTGGTTGTCTTTCAGTTCCTTTCCTTATATATTACAGTTAAAAATAACCATTTCAGGAACCTGATAAGTGTTAAATAGTTGAAGATAATTTAAAATCACTCCACACATCTATTGGTATATAAAATACCAATAAAGTTATGTTGGTCACAAAACACCTAAAGAAAACCAGAAAAAAAAAACGTTTTATTTACAAACTGAGAATGAAGACAGCCTTTATCTAATGTACAATAAAACCTTAAAGGCAGATATTGAAGCAGGTTCATGACATGATAATGGCCTTCAAACAGGACCGCATGTGTGTTTCTGTACAGGACAGTCGGTGCTTAGAAGGTGGTCAATAATTCTTCAAACTAAAAAAAAAAATGCTATCATTTGACAAAACAAATCAAACTCAGTCAACTGAGACTGAGAGCTAAGTTCCACAAACCAAAAGTTCAATAAACCCAGAAGTCTTGTGACTCGAACCCTAACCACAACCTCTTAACAGAACTATTTTTAAGGAAACCTCAGATGAATAGCAATATAACTTCATATTTCGTATAGATGACAGCCATGTGGTAACATAAATTCTGGCTCCTAAACTGTAGCATGGATGCCCCTCAGTGATCATGTGTCTCATCACTGTCACATAGCCACCGAAGTTAGCTTCAGTGCTACACTACTAAGCGGCAACTGAGACAGACAGGAGACGAGGGAAGCCATTTGTAACCCCTAGAATAAAGAAGCTGGTGGCGAAACAGAATAATGGAGATTCTGGAAAGGATAAGCCAGCGGTCACAAGTGGACAGAGGGCTGATTAGTGTACAAGTTTCAGAAAATAAGCTAAAGCTAATTGTATTCAGTGAAAATCGTAAAGTATAATGATTGTGGTAGTTTCTGTAGAACAACCACTGCACAAAAATACTTAATACTGAGGGTAAGCCACCAGTTTCTTCCTTCATACTTACAGCTGTAATTTCAGTGTTTGGCTATATGCTAAAGGAAGATTGTGGGAGCAGACATCCTAGGAGAAAGCCTGATAATTCAACATGATCATTACCACATGGCTAGGTTTTATACATGGCAGATGTATGCGACTTCTCAGAAAATGTCAAAACAAGCATGTATTTCTGATATCATTACTTTAGATCATCATTCCATTTAAAGCACCCCTTCAGATTAAAATGTACATTTAAGGTATTACTAGTACAATCACGACATATATCTCTTTCATTTATTTAAAACTACAAAGTACAAACACCCAACGTATCCCCCTCAATATCAATAACACCCAAACTATTCCACCATGTTTCTCTCACTTTCAGACTGCTAAAGTAGTTTCTTTTCTTCTGAAAATGATCAAATAATATTGTAAACAAATGAAGGGCAGACTTAAATATTCTGTACTTTTATATGTGTCCACCAGAAGAAAGAACACTTTCTCCACATCTCGCGTATCTTTAACTACAGGAGTAGTTGTCATACAAAGAGCAATATAAACAAATATAATGTTGTTCTAAGTGTAACAGCAAACAAAATGAATATTTCATAATGGCAGTCGATGTCAGGAGACAACACTGTCACCAGTGTTGTTCATTTTTGTTGGGTCACACTACTGTCTTTGGTTTTCCCCAATTGCATAAATAAGGTATTTGGAACCAAAACAGCCTGACAGACTTTTCTAGAATCTTTCCTTGGGCTCCTGCTGTTCAGTGCTCCTCTGGTCTTTAAACATCTGATGGTTAAACACAGTCTCTTCTCTGCCACAACGCCTCGCGTTTCCCTTCGCCTCAAATGTTCTCTAGGTCAGTTTCACAGGGACAAAAAAATTTCATCATGTTGCATCTCAAATGCTGAAATACACAAAAAAAGCCAAGCGCATGCTACTTCTGTGGCATCAAACGCATCAGCATGCCAATTAAGACTGCGAACATTAAGCATTTATGGGACCCACCGACAATCGTGATGATGATGAGAGTAATGGTGAGGCGGGCGGTGTTTTACTGAACAGGGATTTACAGATGTGTCGATTAAATAAGAAGGCTACAGATTTGAAATTAACATTTATTTCCTCCCTCTGAAACACAAACATGATTGACGAGAGAGCAACATCACCACGGCGTGTGTAAGTGGCCGTTCCGCAGCCTCCTAGTCCAAACAGCAAAGCCACCATGGGGCACCCACCGGCACAGAGTTTATGTTGTATGGAGATCAATGCTTACTGCACAAGCCTTCCAAGCTTGACCTTCCACTTATCTAGTGTAGTAGACTCTGTAGTAGACGCTTTTTGACCTCCAGAGTGAGTACGAGTTGTCGAATTTGAGCAGATAAATGCCTCGGCCCGGGTACTGGTGGCTCCCGGCATAAACCTCCTCGTGGCAGTCCCGCCTGTACACTGGCACTATCTCGTCCACCTGAGGCTTACTGGTGCTCTTCTGGGCCTTCTCTTCCTCGTTCTGGCCTTCACCTGTGAAGCAGAACGACATGCCCGTTGACAGTCTCTTCTGTGCATTTGGCCTCACCTTGAGTAACCTGTTCATAATTCTAACCCACTCCTAATACTCTTTTCAGAAGAGCTTGTCAAATCACATGGGTTAAAATGAGTTATTTAGGGTTCGTCACTATGAATCTGAGTCACCATTGAGTTGCATAGGTGCCAACATTGAAAGCCAGACACAATTGCAACTAAACAAATAAAAAATAAAAAGCAACTAAAAGCAAGCCAAATAGAAAAAATGGGCTTTTCCAGTGTCAATACAGACAATTAAAGTAAACAGCCACTTTATGAAAATTTACAGAAATACATGAGATGGGCTCTAAATTTCGAGAATTGGTAAGGGTGTCGGTTTGGCAGATGGTCTAAAGTCCCTCATTACTTGAAAAGATTAATACTTTAACAGTTTAACATGATTGACTCAGAGCAGCAGTGCATGCATCAGATCCTGTAGTGACAGGGTTAATTACAGCTACACGTGAGCAAGCTTAACACGCAGGAATTTTGTTAATACGAAGTTCATTCTTTTAAAGACATGCATGATCAAAAAATATCTGATAAAAAAAGCTGTTAGTGAGTCATAATGTCCTCATTGAAAAGGTTATCGTAACACTTTTAAAACCTATTTTGCAATATTTGGACATCATTACAAGTGTAAATATGTGATCTTTAGCCAATAGTTATGATCATGTCATGAAATTTATAAGCTAAATTATCTGCTTAGAGAGACAAACAATCTATCCATCCATTTTCCAAACCGCTTATCCTTCTGGGTCCCAGGGAGTCCAGAGCCTATCCCGTAAGCTATGGGCACGAGGCGAGGAATTACCCAGGATGGGGGCCAGCCCATGCTAACCACTGCACCACCATGCCGCCCCACTTAAACAATTTAGATTTCCTTTTTCTGAGTAAATTTTCTGGTTTAGGTACATAGTGGTGTAGGTACATATGGCAATGCCTGACGGATGGAAATAATATACTGCACACCACAACCAATCATCAAGAGAGAACATTAAAATATAAATAAAGTCCCCTAAAAAACAGTAGCTAACCGCAATCAGAGGAACTCACCGTCATCATCATCGTCGCTGGACTCACTGACATGGACACTCACGGCCGCATTGGACGAATCCGTCCACTCGAAGTAGACACCAAAGCCGATGTCATAGTAGTCGGTGGCAAACTCCCAGAAAAGGTAGGAGCCCTCCTCGTGTGTGGGCACGCGCACCGTCACCACCTCACCCCGGCCCACAGTGATCACGGAGTCCACGTCCTGCCGGATCTTCTCCTTGAAGTCCTTGATCTGTGGACGTGTCCACATGGAGGGCGCTGTAATGACTGGAGCGGGGGCTGGGGTAGTACGGGGTACAAACGGTATTAGCACCTACTCCCAGAAAACTTGCTACTAGTAATTTGCTACTAATAAGGGACACCAGGGAACTTACACACCTGAAAAACCAACCCCAACTAAACATCCCTCCACTTCTGCTAGCTTAAGGCTCCTAGCGACAACTCTGATGCTTATGAAACAACTCATCCTAAAACCAAACAGATCACTGAGTAAATGGATACCAGATTTAATTCAACAATTGTCCCCGGTAGTGCTGGGTGATATGGCAAAATATTTTATCATGATAACTATCGATATCAAGTGATATGAAAAATTATGAGACTTGAAGGAAAGAAATAATGAATTGTATCTATTTTTCCTTAAAATTTTCCCTTCAAATTAAACAGATTTAGAACATGAAAATGGCAATAAATTGAACATGCTGCATACTGAAATCTAATTTTAATAAATAAATCATATGAAAATAAACTTTTATGTTGTAGGGAATAAACACAGACAGGAGTGTGTATTGCTGGACTTGTTTTCGACTGCCTCACTCTAGGAAATGGATCTGATATTACTAGGAGAGTTGTCGTCCGTCCCGCATGGAAAAATAATAATGTGTCCAGTTTTTAACCAAAAGATGACACATTTTCTTCCGGATTTCTTCAGATGCAAAGTGGAAACACTAATTGCTGGCAAACACTTGCATTCTGTATGTTACACTGGATGGTAGTGTTTCAAGTGGTGAAATAAGTTTGCAGTATTTCCAGTTCTAGATGGTACAAATTTCTGATGCTTACAGTACACAGCTCCAGTCTTTTGCACTTCGGACTTTCAACTGTTTGTGTATGGTTTATACATAATATCTCCTTTTTAAAGAGATGTTGTGGCTGCTGAGCTGTCACTTTCTTCACAGAGTGTATGCTTATCTCTTCCATGATATTACCAAAACACTAACATGTGGCCTGCTCAGCTAACTCAACCAACCTTGCTAACTCTTAAAAGGCTACCGTATGACTGGCTGAAACTGTTTCTGCGATGTGATGTGATAGGCTGGTGGGTGGTAACAAGCAAATTTCTCATTTTATTACAATTTGAATTTTATATGACAGGAAGTCCATATATTGTTAATATTGGTCAGGCCTGTACAGGATGCATGTAAGACAAGTTAACTAAATAAAACTGCACTAATTATCCTGTAAAGTTTTAAGCCCTAGGGTGTAGGAAATGGTATGCTAGATGTACCCTGATTTGCACCTTGTTTCCCGAAATATCTTTTGTTCAACACAGACTGGATAAGCAGGTTTTTGACTGACAGACTGAGCAGTTGGACTACAAGGTTAGACAGGGAGGGTGACCTCCCATGCCAAAATGAGTATGAACTTTTGGCCACGGCATTTGACTTGGGACCTACGTGTGCCTTGAGGCCCGTTCTCCAGCAGGTCTTCTGCAGCCTCCAGCTCCGCGTCCCTGTCTGGGCTCTCGGTGGGTGTCCCGGCCTGCCCGTTGACCGCGAGGCCATCTCCCGGTGACAGGGGTGAGCCACTCAGCCGACCGTCTGTCACAGCTGATGCAGCGGTGGTCTCCTGCTGCTTCTGTAGGGCAGCCTATTAGGATAATTCATTTTATGCAGTGATATCCCCACAGTAACCAACGGGCTCGGGGAACCAAAAGAACATTACTCGCATCTGTGTGTCAACTAGTTTATTAGCCACAATAACAGATCAAATCTCATACCTTGCAGACCGATATCACCATTAGGGCCTTGAGCAAAGCCTTTAACCCCAACAACTCCAGGAACTAAGCCTGCTCTCTGATCCTAACTGGTACGCTGTTTTGGATCAAAGTCCAAGACTGAACCTAATAAATAAAATAAAATACCTATTGGGCCTATGCAAAAATGTGCAGAGGGAAAAGAATTTTGTTCCTAACAGTTAACGATCCCCGATATGTCCCAGTAAGTACGCAGCTTTGCAGCCTTGAGGACACTTTCCCACATCCCCCTCCCCCTCCCCCTCCCGCGCCCCCCTGAGTACCTGCTGCTGGGCCAGCTGCACCTGGTAGAGCTGCTGCATGTACTGCTGGTAGTGCTGCTCCTGCAGCTGCCGAATCAGCACTTGCTGCTGCTCGGGGTTGCCGGGGTACTGCTGGGCGGCATACTGCTGGAACTGCACCGCCGTCTGCGCGTTCAGCGCTGCCATGATCTGCTGCCTGCCAGGGGAACCGCACGCAGAGAGTTGGACCATCTCAGAACGAAAACGCTCGAAATGAACCCGCCTGAGGGGGGGGGTGTCAGACCCAGTCAAAGGGACGCATCCGAAGCGCTCTTCTTTGACAACTTGAAATCTCCAGTGAGATGTTTTAAAATCCAAGGAGGCCAGAATAATTGAGACACAGTTTCCAGTATTTGCAATCTGTCTAGTGTGAGTGTCAACACCCCGCTATAAATTCCTAGTGCTTTGATGTTCATTGACACGTTAACTAAAAACAGCATGAGCATTCCTTAAGCGTTCAATGAATCTTTGAGGTTTGAAGAAATAAACAGTTTACAAAGTAAAATGGGGATTGAGATCAAATTATCTGAATGACAGAAGCATCAGACACAACACAAATCCATCCATCCATTAACTACCGCTTGTCTGGGGTTCAGGTCACGGCTTCAGGGAGAGATACCCAGACCTCCCTCTCCCCAGCAACCTCTACCAGCTCCTTGGGGAGGACGCCCAGGCATTCCCAGGCCAGCAGAGAGATATAATCGCTCCAGCGTGTCCTGGGTCTGCCCCTGGACCTCCTCCCTGTAGGGCATGCACGGAAAACCTCTCTGGGTAACAGCCCAGGAGGCATAAGCACCAGGTGTCCAAACCACCTCAAGTAGCTCCTTTCAACGTGGACAAGCAATGGTTCTATTCAGACTCTCCCGGATATCTGAACTTCTCATTTTATCTCTAAGGGAGAGCCCAGACACCCTGCGGAGAAACCTCATTTCACCCGCCTGTATTCACGATCTCATTCTTTGGGTCATTACCCATAGCTCATGATCATAGGTGAGGGTAGGAACGAAGATGGACCAATAGATCGAAAGCGGCTCAGTTCTTTCTTAGCCATGACGAACCAGTTAAGCACCTGCAAAACTGTAGATGCCACTCCGATTCGTCTGTCCTGCTCCCGATCTCGCCTACCCTCACTCATGAACAAGACCCCGAGATACTTGAACTTCTCCACTTGAGGCAGTACCTCTTCACTGATCTGAAGAGGACAATCCACCCTTTTCCGGCTGAGAACCATGGTCTCGGACTTGGAGGTGCTAATCTTCATCCCTGTCGCTTCGCACTCGACTGCGAACCGCCCCAGAGCACACTGGAGAGCCCCAGCAGATGAAGCCAACGGGACGACATCGTCCGCAAAAAGCAGCGAGGCAATCCTGAGGCCATCAAACTGGACACCCTCAACACCCTGGCTGCGTCTAGAAATCCTCTCTATAAATATTATAAACAGGACCGATGACAAAGGGCAATTTTGTCATCAGTCCTGTCCCTGGCGGAGCCCAACCCGTACTGGGAACATGTCAGACTTATTACCGGCAATGTGGACCAAGCTTCTGCTCCGTTCATACAGAGACCGAATTACCCACAACAGTGGACCCCAGCACCCCCCCACAGAGCACCTCGGGGAACCCGGTCATAAGCCTTTTTCAAGTACACGAAACAGAAGTAGACTGGATAGGCAAACTCCCAGGCCCCCTCCAGTACCCTCTCAAGGGAATAAAGTCCAGTGTTCCACGACGGATGAAAACTGCATTGTTCCTCCAGACTATCAATCTCACCCACCTCTCCAGTACCCCGGAATAGACTTTCCCCCTATAGTTGGAACACACTTTCCGGTCCCCTTTCTTAAGTAAGGGGACCACCACCCCGGTCTGTCAATCCAGCGGCACCGTCCCTGACCTCCACACGCTGTTGAGAAGGCGTGTCAGCCATGACAGCCCCACAACATCCAGAGCCTTTATGTACTTCGGGTGGATCTCCTTCATCCCCAGGGCCCGGCCACCATGTGGCTCTTTAACCACCCTGGCCACCTCAGCCCCAGTGATGGACAAGCCCCCCCCCAGCACCCTCAGGCTCTGTGCCCTCAGATTTCTCAAAGGCAGTGTGTGTAGATGTATCTGAGGCTGGGTTAAGGAGGTCCTTAAAGTATTCCTTCCACCTCTGGGTGATATCCCCAGGTGAGGTCAACAGTACGCACTCCCCACTATAAATAGTAGGAACCAGGAGCTGCTTCCCTCTCCTGATATTCCGGATGGTTTGCCAGAACCTTTTTGAGGCGGACCAAAAGTCACTTGGCCTCACCAAACTCCTCCCACGCCCAGATTTTGCTTCACAGACTGTCTGAGCCGCGTTCCGCCTGGCCTGCCGGTACCCGTCAGCTGCCTCCGGAGACCCCCGGGTTAATAATTCCCGGTAGGCCTCTTTCTTCAGCTTGACAGTCCCCCTCACCTCGGGTGTCCACCATCGGCACCAACCACCCTGCAGCCACAGCTCTGTACGGCCATTTCCACAATGGAGGTCAGGAACAGTGTCCATTCAAACTCAATGTCTCCAACCTCCCCCGTTATGCAGTTGGAATTCTGCCGGAGGGTGGGAGTTAAAGCTCCGGAGAACAGGAACCTCTGCCAGATGTTCCCAGCAGACCTTCACTATGTGCTTGGGTCTACCTGGTCAGACCGGCTTCCTCCCCCGCCACCAGAGCCAACTCACCACCAGGGGGTGATCAGTTGACAGCTCTGCCCCTCTCTTTACCTGAGTGTCCAAGACAAAAGGCCGCAGATCAGATGATACGATTATAAAATCGATCATCGACCTGTAGCCCCGGGCATGTTCGTACCATGTCCACTTATGGACAACCTTATGCTCGAACATGGTGTTTGTATAGACAAACCATGCATTGCACAGAAGTCCAATAACAAAACACCACTCAGGTTCAGATTAGGGAGGCTGTTCCTCCCAATCACCCCCCTCCAGGTCACACTGCCATTGCCCACGTGAGCGTTGAACCCCCCCAGCAAAACAATGGAATCCCATCGTGGCACGCCAACCAGCATACCACTAAGGCAACACGTCCAGCCCCTCTCCAGGAGACTGGTTCCAGAATTCACGCTATGCGTTGAGGTGAGCTCGACTATATCTAGCCAGTATCTCTCAACCTCACGCACAAGTTCAGGCTCCTTCCCCACCAGAGAGGTGATATTCCATGTCCCGAAAGCCAGTTTTGTCAACCGGGGATCGGACCGCCAGGGCCTCCCTTGGCCACCACCCGACCCACAATGTACCGAACTCCTGACATTCCCCTTGCGGGTGGTGGGCCCACCTGGGGACAGTCCCGTTCGCCTTTTTCAGGCTATGCCCGGCCGAGCCCCACGGGCCAAGGCCCGGACACCATGCGCTCGCCAACGGGCCCCTCCCCCAGGTCTGGCTCCAGGGTGGGGCCCCGGTGACCCTAGTCCGGGTGAGGGAAATGTTGGCGACACACGTTTTTCTAATATTGCAGCTCTATGCTCATCACCTTAGTAAGAACGACAACCAGGAATCTGGGACAGAAGTGTATTGTCCAAAGCAACTTGGGCTACAATTTACTTGCATTCCCTGGGATTTGAACGCACGACTTTTGTTTTATTAGCACAATGCTCTACTTGTTGGGTTACAGGAGCTGTCATACAAAGACTCACTTCTGCTGCTCCATACGCAGTCGCTCTTCATCAGCTTGCCTCCTCTCCTCCTCCTCCCTCCGCAGACGCTCCTCCTGCTCCCTTCGCAGCCGCTCTTCCTGCAGTCGCCGCCGCTCCTGCTCCTCCTCTTCCAACCGCTTGCGCTCCTCCTCCTCCTGCCTGGACAGAAAAAAAAAAAAAAACAGAAGTCAGTGAAGGGCAAAATAAAAATTAATTAAACGTGGCCAGGGAATGGATGGTTCCCCAAGGTCTCAAAATATGACAATCGTTGTTTTGTTTTGGCATTTGATAGCTGAACCGTAAACTGTACCTCTTCCTTTCCTGTTCCTCCTTCTCTATTTTGTGTGAAGTGACGTAGGGCGCAAATAAATTGCAGCATTTGTTCAACAGCTTCACAAACTCCACCATGGCATCTTCCTTTGTCATGTTGCCCAAGGCGGCCCATTCTTTCCTGCAGGAGCAGCAAACAGTTGAATGTTGAATGAACGTGAATAATGATCCCTTCCAGGTGCCCCCAAGTGTTTACGCTGAAATGATAATATCTCTGCCGTTTTTACCTTTTAATAACATTTCTCCTGCTCAAAAAAATCAATTCTCATTTCAGCCTGAACTGTTCATCATATTGCTGATGTACAAGATCTTCTAATTTGCTTTAATATCATATTTTCCATTGTTGTGCATTGAAATATTAATCAAAAATCCTCTAAATAAATATGAAAAAACTGGGATATTGTATTTAGTCTTCATCTCTAATTTAATGGAGAGTAAAATCAATTAAAATAAAAACTGTATCCATATAATTATTAAACATAACATTAAATGTCATAAAATCAAATAAAATACAGCATGTGGTAGTGCATAAGTGCAAAAATAATTCAGGCTTGTATCAAGAAGGTCACACAATAGCTAAGGTCTAAAGTGAAGAGATACATTTTAAAGTTTCTTTTAAAGATATGTAGTAAGCTTGCGTCCGTGATGTCTGTAGGAAGTGTACTCCATATTTTAGAGACATAATTGATGAATGCTTGTTCACATATAAAACACAGTCTTACGTAATGGTTGAGAACAATTAAAAACATTGTCAAACACATATCCATGTATTTAACGGTGTGGACAATGTGTTGAGGTGCCCTAAGGTACCAAACCCTAGTCTTGAAAAACAACACAGACTTGCATAATAAATGGAATTTTATTTTTCCTTTGACTCCCAAGCAAGTCAATAAAGAAAAGACTAACTTGTAGCTCACTTTCTTTACTTTTAAAAACTTATGTGATAATGGTGATAAGCGTTACCTTCGATCATTTCCCAGGACATCAAAGAATCCTACTTCTGGGCAAATATCTGGGTTGAATGGACCCAGTAAAACCTGTTTGTGGAGGGCAACAAGGTGGAGTTTTTCCTCATATGTTGGATGGAAAGCTTTGCCATCTTTCTCTTTTGGAGGAAGGAAAGGAAAAAAAAAACATTTATTTAAATAATTCTAATTAACTATCCTTTTAAAGTTCAGAACAGCGTTCCCAAATCTTGGAACAGGAGAGTCATAATCCAATACAGTTTGCAGATTCCCCTGCTCACCATGCACCTTAATAAAACAAATGATCAGTTTTAGTAGGTGTGTCTGAACAGGGAAATTCACAAAATGTGTGCAAACTGGTCCTTCAGGACCGGAATTAGGGAGTCTGAGTATAGTAACGTCTACGTCACATTACCATATAATTACAGCAATAACAATACAATAAAGCAGCAAAATAAATTGGTGTGACTGTAAATAATCCACCCTTCACTCACTTCCATGTAACTTAAGTGTCTTATGCATACATTTTCTCTGTAGCCCTGACTTTGTTAATGCAGTTAAACTGGTATAAAAGGTAATACTTAACACAAATACATTATGGCACATATAATCCTCAGGAATTTGATAATATCCTATAAAGCTATAATACAGCATTGTTACAACAGATACTTCCATATCATACATTTGTTTTTATTGAAAGCGGCACTGATGTAATTCATTTTAATCTTTTAGGCAAGTTCGTTTCTGAATTATTATGATAAGTAAGTCTCTGATCAAGGCTACTAGCACATATTGACACTTAAGAAAGGAATTCTATAGCTTATTTTCTGTGAAGCATGCAGGTGGGAGCCACTTACACAGTAATAAGTGTTGCCTGACATTAACAAAACACACAAGTGTGATTTCAAGCATTCGGGTATGTCCACAGGAGAACCTCAGGTCCAGATGGCAAACAAAATCAGGTGACAAAGGGGTAGCAATTCAGAATTACAGATGCTCTATGCTTTACTATGGTTCAATTAATGATATTTCGATGTTACACTGGTGCGATAGCAATGCACATTCAGTACTCGGCTTTGAATTGTAATCTCTTCCCATGTCAGCGATAATGTACTTTGTACTGATGCTGGCCGATGACAGCAGCCAATCAGCCACGGTTCCAGTCTCTCTACATTGTTTAACAATGTATTGTATGGTGTTTTTTTTTTTTTTTTGTCCCTCTCATTTTAACCAATGGACTGAGCGAGCTAAGCGGTCGACCTACATCCAGGCTCCCTTTTTTGGGGAGAGCATGTGGATCAGTGGGCTAAGTCTCTGTGCCTGTAATGGGAAGGTTGTCGGCTCGAGTCCGGCTTGGGGAGAATAGCCACGTCTGTTGGCCCTTGTGCGAGGCCCTTAACCCCCAGCTCCATGGGTGCTGCTGCAGGTGGCTGCCCTTCACTGCCAAACTTAATCTCACCTACATACAATACATGTCAGTGTCATGGAGAGAAAGACTGGGTAGGAAATAAGGGAATTTCCCCATGGGGATCAATAAAGCGCCATTATTATTAAATAAACCTGTACTCATGCATTTACTTTTCAATTACTGGTATTTAATTACAGTAGCTTTTTAATCAGTGACAGTTATTTACTTATATCATATTCGACTTATGATATCTTCGAATTACAGTAGGTTCATTAGAACATAACCCCACTGTAAGTCTTGCAACACCCCTATAATAAAGTTTTCCTTTTTTAAGCAGACAGGGGTAACACAAAAAGGTCACACAGGTGAACTGAGAAGAGGAAACAGGCATGTGGCAGTTAAAAGTCTTTGCTACTTAACAAAAATACAGAGAAATTGCTGTCAAGGAAACACAGATGGATCAAATGCTTAGTAATATAGGGCAGTGTGACTCTGAGGATAATAATTCTGTGCCTCTGATCAAAAGGTTGCTGGTTCAAATCCTGAGGCAAGCAGAGCGATGTCACTGTTGGACCCTTGAGTAGAGTACTTAACCCCAATAGCTCCAGGGATACAGACTGACCCTGTTCTCTGCTCCTCACTTGTATGTTGCCTTTGGACCAAAGTCTGGGCTAAATACATAAATGTAATGTAATAATCTAGATCACCTGACACTCCTTCCTGAGTGGCAAAGCAAGCCCCAACCCCTCATATCTCACAATAGCAGTAAATGAACTGTCTGCCACTGAAGAACTCATTTAAAAAAACATTCAGCTGTACGCTGCAGGCCATCTGCCACATCCTCATTAAGCAAGTGATGCAATAAACAAAATCAGCACTAGCAGAGGCGCAAATGAATGGTACAAAATCAGACGGAAGTACATCAGGCAAAGCAAGCCTACTCCTCAACGCAGGTCCAGGAGGTGTGGCACGTTTTTAGGAAAAGCACCCCTACCTGAAAAACTAGGCATCATGCACCGACTAGAACATAATACCAACTGCACTAAGAGAGAAAACAATGACAATACTGAATGCAAGTAGAGCAGTCATGAATATTGTAAGGTATGGCATGCTACAGCGTACCGTGTACTTGTAAATGTTAATAATCAATGATTACACTTTAGGCTACAGACCAGAAACAACTATAGTTAAAGTTACATAGTCTGCAGAACAAACATGCATGCATACACAGAAATAACAGACACACTCTTAAACCTGTGTTGCAAATTTTTGTTTTAAGCAACCCTATTTTACACATAAGATTCTATTCATATAAGATCAGTATTACTGCAAGAAACTGTAGGGAAAAAAAATCACTACCCATTTGCAAAAACAGTTATTCTAAAAGAATGCTAATGCTTACTTTATTTCCATTAAAAAAACTATAAATTGCAATAGTTAACAGAAATCAAAAGCAGATGTATTTCATCATTAAAATCATACCGCTGGATTAGCCACACATTGAATTATCACTTGTTCAGGAAATAAACATCTTCTGATGGAAGTGATTGAAATTCCACAATTAATTTGCATGACCACGACATTAAACAAAGACCGATGCTAGTGAGGAATGCACGTAAATTCATTCCTCTGCTAACAACACATTAATGAGATCTAGAGTATCTTCAGGAGACAAATCTTGCTAAGCAACAAGTAAAACAAATGGTTCTACCGTTTCTCCAGTTATGTGGAGGGCTTAGCTCACAAAAATGCAAAAATAAGACAATAATGTTCTTATTTGCAATAGAAAAAAAACAGCAAAAATCTATTTAGTATACCATCAAGTTTGCATCTCCTGGCATTACCAACACCACAAAACATGTGGCACAACGACTCTCTCTAAAAAAATTATGAAAAGAAAAGAAAGCAGTCAGAAGACAAAAAAAAGGCTCACTTCTTTCAATGCTTGGATTGTGCCCTCTTCTGGCTGTACTAAGAACTACATAAACATTCTTCAGGATCAAGTGGTGTATAATGGAGTTCTCGACTAATTAGAGTTTTTGCCTTTTTAGTATTCGTCTAGAATGCAGTCTCATAAAAAGGATTATGTCCATGCAAAAACCGTTACAGGAGATACCCTATCAACAAAACCAATGCAAAAAAAAAAAAAAAAATGAAATTCAAAAACCTTGAAAATCAAGTTTAAATGATCTTCATAAAAATTACATTAAGCGTTGATAAACATGAACGGATACTCTATATTAATAAAGCACGTCTCAGAAAATGTGCAAAGACATCAAAATGACTGGAAAATTGAAAATTTAGTCTGCAAAATCACTTCACACACTGAAACCAGAAGACCCTACGTCATATGACTCCGACTACATATTAATTTTAACGCCATTTCTGCTTTAACCTTCATTGTTTTAACAAATTATTCCCTACGCTCAATCGTTCCATTTCAGATTAAAGTCTAAATTAATTTCGTGACGCGAGCAAACATTACTTGGCGGTTTGATTAGCAAGAACATTTTTTAAATTTAACATGTATCACACAACCATCCAGTGGAAATTTCTGTCAAACTCGGTCAGACAAAATCAACTGGTTTCAAACGTCAATGAGTGTCGCCAGATCTGTCGCAGCAATTATCAATCGGACAATTACAACTGTTATTTCAACCAACAGTTCTGTTGAAAAAATAAACTAGTTTTAAAATATACAGACATTTGAAACATCTAAATATGATCACGGGTTTTTTTTTAATACATTAAAATGGTATCAACTACATGCTGATGTACGAAACACTAATTAACTAAACAATGAACTGTGATTATAGTGCTTGTCTTAGCAACACTATAGCTGATAAAAATCAACAAGCTACATTTGCTTGTCTATTTCCCAGAAAAATTAAGTCCAATTCAAGTCCATTACGCACAATTACCAATAATTACTCTAGTTCGTTCTCCACTGCAAATTAAAGAAGTAAACTTGAAAAACCCAGCGTGTTAAACTCTATCGACAGTAGGAAAGTGGTAATACCTTTAAAGAATTGCAGTGCCAGATTATATAGCTCCTGGAGAGTAAAGCCCCATTTCCTTTCCACGGTTCTGGCAGTTTCGTCCACCTCTCCATCCTTCTCCCCAGAATGACTCTGAACTTGGCAGCCACTGTCGGGTAAGTCAGTCTTCGAGCTTCCGCCGTCGTCAGGTTCGACTTCTGCATCGGGACTCAGTGTCAAGCCGTCGATAGAGACTTCCAGACGACCGGAGCCGCCGGCGCTGCGATCTGGAGCCCGCACCTCCATTGCCATCCTGACTAATGTCAACCGGGGTGGCCACGTACCTACTTCCGACCAGCTCGCGCCGGAACTTCCGGCTGGCGCGGAGGCTGGGAGGTCTGAGTGCGCCGATAATACGTGCATACGGAAACATTAAATAGGAGTACTTGGAATCAATATAATGTGGAACTATGGAATATTATTGTAAATTATAAATAATTAATTCATTGAATTTCTTAAAAAGCGTGAAGACCGCGTCGTCGCAACACCCATTCTAATTCCGACTGTGCCAGCAGTACTTAACACAATAATACTTAACTGAGAAGTACTTGGTTAGTCTGCTATAAAGTTACATGACATAGAAACGCTAATTACAAGCACAACGCAGGACATTTTCAGCCCAGTCACTGATTTTATGTCGCTGTCACATGCGCTTGTGTGTACGTGCTGTTAGCAGTTCTTAGAATGTGAATTGTTCACGGTTTTGCCGCAAGGACAAACAAACCTTTAAATGTATTCGATGTACCATCATGTCATAGGTAAACAGGCATGACCAGTGTCACATTGTTGATTAAAAACTTGAAGTTGCAACAAAATAGACCACGTAGAGAAATCGCTTTAAGAAGGTTGTGTTTAATATTTTCAAATAACAAAAGATATTTACAAATAAACAGCTTAATGGGTAATTTGAGGGTCAACTGAATGGCCATCCACTGAAATTACCATTTATAAATACACAAGTAATGCTTCAGTTCTTTTTAGGTAAAGATCTGCAAGTAACATGTGGTGCATTAACTGCCTATTCATTTAGGCTTAAATATAGGCATCAGTCCAACAGCAGTTGTACCAATGGTAAATAAAACACTCTCGCTTATAAAATACTGTTTTATAACTGTGTACAAAATTTGTGGAAAAATGTATATGCTTACACAATTTACTTCTCAAATACCAGAAAGTATCTTGAAACATTGAGAAAACCTTCTGCGCCTCTAAAAAGTACAATTTTACAGTAATCTATACCAATACTTTACAAAGCACTATGTTTGTTAATACAGGCTAAAGTAGGAAAAATTCTGCATTGCAATATTACAAAATTAAAAGGTTTAAAACATTAAGCTGCAAATAAGTATTGCAGAAACTGAACCAAGAAACTTAAGTCGAACCTTTTAGTTTAAGCATTCCTCCAAATTTTGCATCATACAAAATACAGAAGTACTGCCCCTGACACTCCTCACACAAACGCACAACAATTCTCAAATCACACAAGAGGGCAATATGGGTTATATGAAGTAATGAAAGGTATAACATGCATGCAGTCTTGCTTGGCATCAAAAGGTCAAATGACAAATTTGTATTGTGCAAGACATCCCCCCCCAAAAAAAAACCCACAACATTTTGGTAATGCATAGTTTAAAATAGCCAATATTCAAAAAACAAAATGGGATTTTACAGATGAAAATCCAATAGATATTGGATTAACAAATTATGTGTGATCTGCATTGGGGTTTATGTTTAACAATCCCTTTGTATTTTAGAGTGAATGTACATTTTCATTACACTATAAAACAAGAGAAAAGCAAAAAGCCTTAAAGCTGAAAACCTAAAATTTGTTCACCTCAGATATTTACTCAAAACTAATATCCAAGTTATTCCAAACATGGAGTAACACAAAAACCCTACCACCATATATCGACACCAAACAATGTCATACAAATGACCGAAAACAGAAAAACTGACATGTATAAGCCCCCCCCCAGTATTTCATATTATGCCCCTGGATTTACATCATGACACAAAACAGACTGGGGTTTTTTTTTTTTTTTTTTTTTTTTTTTGGAAAAACTCTTTACTCTCCACAGATTACAACTCAGATGTTGTTGGTGTTGTTGGCAGCGAATGCATGAAGATTCCCCATCTGACTCAAGCCACTCTGAATGTGTGCTATATGGATCTCCACATTGTTCTGAAAACAGCTGTAATACAAACATACTTGATTAATCAAATGAAATAAATATTTAAAATCAGATTTGAAAGGTCCATTGTTTTACCAATATAAATATTTTTAAATCTGAAATGCATGTCTTCAGATTGTCAATGGGGGGGGGTGTGGTGGAGAGGGACAGTATTGTGGTTGGCTTCAGCCCTGTCTGGAATGTGTAAGCTTGTATTGTCTCGCTTGATATTCAAGTACTTGAAACCACCATCCATACTTTCTTATGGGTCTGATCTATAGAGAATCCCAAATGAAACATGTTTCAGGTTTTTTTAATGGTCATCTAAAGGCTATATACTGAATTAAGTTTCCTCAATTTTCATGAAGGAGGAAAAACAAATGATTACTTTAGCTAAATATCATTAAACTAATGAAAAATTACCACTTTTTGTTTTAGAAATACTTTTTTTCCCCCATTCCTTATTTATGAAAATCTTCTAATTTTTATTGTTATTACCAAAAAGAACCCTGATGAGTATTCATCCTGTGAATACAGACTGATAATGAAATGACTATATTCTTACCTGGTGTTGGAACTGTCTACTGAGTTTTTGATGTCATTAAGAGAATCTGTCAAAGACTTGAACTCAAATGAATTTAAATCACTTTCCTCTGCCAAGGACTAGAAAAAAAGAAAAAAAAAGTGTTAGTAATATGGAATAAGACAAATATGAAAGGGACCTAAAGGAGTTTGGCAGCTTGCCTTTATCTGCAGCAGCAGAGTGGTGAGGCTGGAGATGAGGTGGGTAAGGCCTTTGTTCTGGACACACAGCTGACCACTGGGGTGCGTGTTGGCCTGCCGGACAAGCTCCTCAGCCTCCTCTTCACACCGCCGCCGGAGGTCGGTGGGCTGGTCGGCGGGCTGCATGCCCTGCTCAGGGGCCAGCTGAAAAAGATGACATCATCAACTCTGGACAGGGACCTAGATGATAATTGTCACTATAAGATAGTCTTGGGCAATGCAGAACAAACTGTAGTCCATTCAATGTCCTTTCTAATTAGAACAACTGTTTGAATGTAAAATGCAAAGTCAACAACTGATTTACAGTAATAGTTAAATCACCCTGGAACTAAAAATATGCTGTCTGTAAATTTAGGTTTAACATTTTGTTTACAAACAAACAAGTCTATACAGGACACCAATCCCTTAATTACCAATAGCATTTCTAAAATCACACATGAATAGGAACGATAAACCATGCATCAAACAGTGCTTTGTCATTCCTTTTACTGAACTATTTAACCCCGACTGGCCTACCTTGTAGCAATACTGCTGTACTTCATGCAAGACTTTGTTCAGGTCTTTATTTAACTGCTCTAAGTCCAGCACAATGGTGGCATATCTCTTCTGAAACTCAAACCCAATAGGCACAGAGTAGGATTTCTGTAATAAATTAATAAATAAATAAATAAAAAAATCAACAACATCGTTTAAGCATCAAACAAATGCTGGTACAAGCAGTCCCCAAGTCACAAACAAGTTCCATTCCCCAAGTCTGTCTTTAAAGTTGAATTTGTAGTAGTCAAGTTAGAAAAATACGTTAATATTATTATAAAGTAACTACATACAGTACTGTATGTCGAGCCGTCTTATAATGCAATGGTTTCACAATCATTATTACAAACCATTATATTTAACAGGATTTTTTTAGATAATGGCCTTATTGGCAGCCCGTTTGTAAGCACGAGTTGTCCGCAAACGGGACGTTCTTAACCAGGGTACTTCCTGTATTGCAGTTCTACATTGTTTAATGGTTACTTAAAATGGATTGTTTCATGGTATGAAAGAATATCTTAAAAGTACCAGTTTTTCTGCCTCTGTGTTCATTTCCTTGAGCTGCTTAATATGTTCCTTCTTAATCATCAGGATTTTTGATAATCTTGTCTGCAATGGAGAGAATTTTTTTAATGAAAATAAAGTTTAAAACATGAAAGTTTAACTCAATTTTATTAACATAGAAAGCAGACTTACAACTTGTACAAGGAATTTGACAGGGAAGCCCCCGAGAGTCTCTCCTTCGGTGCCCAGCATTTTGCTCTTCCAGGGTGACTGACCCAAGAGAGGGTCATTATCCTTCAAAAAAGCATAGGTCATTAACTTTATAAGCACTTTATGAACATTACTATCTTCGTCTCAATCTCATTTTAGTACAGAGCATCTAAACATGCAAAGACCAAAACTAAATCAAGAAATTAACACGCATCCCCATATTAGTCCTCGCTTAATTTATTCTAAATCAACATCTTATTAAACAAAGTTAACTGGCCAATTCCAGTGTTACTGATTTACCCTCATATTGACAAAAAAGATGCCTTAGAGCATGGGCAAGCTTAATATCACCCAGTCCTAGGGGTGGGCGATATACCGGTAGACATGACTAACCAGTAGAAATTTGTCAAAAGATAGAGATTTTGGTCTATCTTCTTAATCGCGATTGAGATCACGTGACGTTGCACGTTAGGTAACCACGCAATACATATTCACTTCGACAATGGAATAAGCGGTGAGTTTGCTTACATGTGACGAAAAGGTGCATCGTCTGTGGTGTGGAATTGGTTTGGGTATAGGAAAAGTGATACGAATGAGACGAACGTGATTTGCAAGGTATGCAAGAGCACTGTTTTAGCAAGCGGTGGAAATT
>JAODKF010000040.1:10897-25451 GCA_026779585.1 Mormyrus proboscirostris | reverse complement strand
CAAAATATTTCTATTTATAATTTAGCCGTTTGATCAGTGTTTAAAATTAGAACTTAGATCAGCCATTACTTGTATTTCATAGCAGTTTCAGTGTCCGCTAAAGTTCAGTAAGACGCCTCATGTTGGCTTTCTCTGCAAGCATGGCTTGCACACAAGTACACACTGAGAAATTTTATTGCCTTAATGCCTTTAAAAGCAAACACACAGAGTGAAGCCTGACCCCCTCCCCTCAGTGTGTCACTATGCTGTCTGTGCACGGCTGTACCCGTTTCAACATGCTCACAATCTGCGCTGGTTCTCATGCATGGTGTGAGTTCCAGGCTCCACTGAATACTGGTGTTCAGTTAGAGGAACTTTATTATTTCCTGTATGAGTGCGCCTGTTTGCTTTTGCTGTGCATTTTAATTTTCCTTACATATTCAGTCATATAATCCTTTTAGTATACAGGCAAATCTTTTTAAAACAGAAAGCAATGCATGAAAACCAGCTAGTCCTACCCCCCCCCCCCCCTTCCCCAGAAAGGCCTTTGGAAGAGCGTGCGTGCAGGGTGGGGTCACCAGTTGTGAACACACAGGGATGCAGGTGTGTTTGTGTGACGTTCTGTCAAAGCAGGTGCAATTACAGGATGGGGTCTCTCCTATCTGCAAGGGGCCTTTGCTAAAACACAGAGGTACAGAAACAGAGAGAATGAGAAAGAGGAGGATGAGAGATGGAAGTAAGTACGCCTTGTGACGAACACTCCTCCCCCTTGGTGCCTCATCCAGGACAACTGGCACCCAGTGCCCCCTCTACACACTCCCCTGCGACGACGACACCCATGAGGTTTAATCCATTGTCACCTGCTGCACCTTCTTCTGTTGGCTGTGGCATGCAGAAGACAGCTTTGCATAGATAAAAGGGGACTTTTTGTAATTACATTTGTGGCCATGGGGTGTGGGGGGAGGAAATTTCCCACCTGTACAATGATGACATGGAATGAGGTCCGTCATGAAGTAGGGGTGGGTGCCAGCTGGTGTGGGGACACTCCGGGGTGTGGGGCTATGGGGAGAGGTGGAGGTTCACAGTCTGACCTGTGAACTTTCACCCCTCTGTATGGAAACTTGTTTCAGGGTCAGTCCTTGTAGCTGCCTTGTTGCCATGGTCACTGTCAGGCCCTGTCATTCACAAGCGATGCACGGCCGATGATAAGGGGCCAAGGTACGTACGCCAACCACAGCCTTATGTCTATCTATATCTGTGTGCATCTGTGTATGTACAAGACATTCTGCAATGGCCTGACTGCACCGAGTGCTTGTTTGCATAATGTATCTTCTCTGGTTAAATAAGTCAAATGCTCACTCAAATGAGTTATTTCTTTAATAACATTCCATATTAATCTGTTACTTGCATGTTTTATAAATTAATGATGTTTTGCTCGTCTTGTTGCTAGTTTAGCTTTAGGGGCTTGGCACGGTGCCAGCCTGCATGACTGACAGCTGTCATTCGGTATAGCAGTATGTGTTTGTAGTCAGCAGGGCCTACCGGCCACACTCAGCTGAGGAGGGACATTAGTGCATTGCCGTTGAGCACAGTACTTAACGTGTGGGTTTGCTGAGACAGGGAGAGACTGCAGCTCAGAGGAGTCTCCCGTTGGCTCTTCAGGTCAGGGGTCGCCAATCCTCTTCTGACAGCTGCACTACCATTTTCCTGTTGCTCTCTGGATATGCAGCCCCACCTTGCCTGGAAAAGTAGTCTGCAAGTCAACTGGCAGCTAAAGAACCTAGCAGGTGTATGGCATTCGGGGGCCCTGGGACTGTGTGTCTCTTCCACTTCCCGTTAGAGGATGCACAGAGCCCCCGGCCGAGGGCATGACATGAAGCCCTGTCTTGCAGGTGTCTGCCGTGATACTGTCTATGGCAGTGGTAGTGCTCAGCAGCTTATTTTCCCTTCCTGTATGTTCCCCCACCACCCACCTCCCCACCCACCCTCCCTTCCCCCCAGGATCAGTTCCTACGTGCTGCACCTGTCTCAGGCGGCGTGGGAGAGTTTCTGATGAGGAAAATGGGCTGGCGTGCTGGTGAAGGACTAGGCAAATATAGGGAAGGCACCGTGGAGCCCATCATCATCGACTTCAAGACAGACCGCAAAGGTGAGAGTGGGCAGGACAGGCGAGCAGCTAACCGTGCCTTTTAGCCAAGGTAAGTGACACACAGGTATTACATGACTACCTCAGCTTGTGGTTATGTGTGCATGTCCTTGCTGCACAGGGCTGGTGGCTGATGGGGAGAAGATGCAAAAGTCTGGCAGTCTAGTTGTGATGAAAGACCTGCTAGGTGAGTCTGTCCTGATGCAAAAAACTCAAGTTTCTTGGTTTGCTGTGGGGGAGGGGTTAATAAATCATGTACCCTTGTCAGGTAAACACCCAGTGTCTGCTCTCATGGAGATATGTAACAAGAAAAAGTGGGCACCCCCTGAGTTTATCATGGTCCATCACAGTGGGCCTGACCATCGTAAAAATTTCCTCTTCAAGGTAGGCATGTTCCACATTGTCTCTGCACATAAGCACATGACAGTGATGCTTTCCTCCCTCATTATGGCCGCCAACTCTACAGGTAGTGGTCAACGGTACAGATTACCAGCCCCAGACGGCCAGTCCCAACAAGAAGCATGGCAAAGCCATGGCTGCCACCGTGGCCCTGCAGGCCATGGGTGAGGTGTCCGGGGAGACCATGCACGCTGGCCCCGTCTTCACTGCCGCCACCTCTACTGGCTGACTGCCACTCTGCATGCGAGAAAACCCCTTTAGCTGGTCAGCACTGACATAATGTCCTAATTGGTGAACTAATTTTTTCTTCTGACACACAGTTACATCAATACCCACTGTATTAGCTGCAGAAACATCTTCCATAGATGGGTTTTGCTAATGTACATAGAAGGGAGAGAGATACTACTACTGTGCATTCAGTGACTGTGGCTCATCTTCTGCCATTTCAGGTCATGCTGAAACAATGTTTGTAAATCATGTTGAAGGATTGTTTTTATCTTTAGTCGTAAGGCTGGGGATGGGAGCTTTTAATTTTTTAATGGTTTCACTGAATGGTCAAAACTAATACATTCTGGAATCTGCATTGTTGCCACCCTTTTTATAAAAGCTTTGGATGACAGCTATTTGCCTGACCAAATAAACCTTATCTTGAATTATCTCAGAATCTGTGAATGGTTCTTGTGAATGTTTCATTATAGCAATTCAAGTATTCAATGGGAGTAACAGGAAAATCTCTACACCAGCACATGTAACCTAACAGGTTAATAATAGTAATGTTCTTAACTAGTATGCCTTTGCTGCCCAATCCTTTTGGATTTGTCTAAAACACAAAATTAATATCTCAACATGCATGTATTTTTGAAGAGCTGTTTCAATTTTAAATTTAACTTTATCACTTAGCTTAAAAGAAGAATAAGACCAGCAACTGAATGTCCCTCAACCACACCAGCAGAAGAATTTTACAAAAGTGCAGTTAGTTTAAAATCAGTTTAATCACAAAATCCATGTATGTCAAATCCTCCGTCAGGCAGGTTATTCTGTATTCCAACAGCAGCCATACTCCTGATGGCCTTGTGAAATGGCCATCAGGAATATGGTCACACTGCAAAAATGTCCTTCTGCAGCTGTTCTGCTATGTCCTACAGCAGATAAAGAACACCATGTGCATCTGAGGGCCTTATTGGTATCCAGAGCTGGCTGTGCTCTTGGATGGAGCTGCTGACTGCTGGAGCCCAGGCCCTGCTCCATTTGTTTGTACAGAGCATGCTGGGCATAAGGCTGTACCAGCAGTGCAGAGTGTTGGAAACTACGACCAATGAAGGTGATTCAGTGCTGGGATCTTAGAGGAACAAGCCTCTAGGGAAAGGAGCAGGCAATGTGGGACTTCATTAGGTCCTCCACGAGTAGGAGTAGTCATCCATGTCGAGCTGCCTGAGCACAGACCTGCCCAAGCGAGCTGGCTCCGCTAACTGCTGCACCGTGCTGAGGGCCAGGCCACATGCTTCCAACTCCTGAGCAAGCTTCTCCTGAAGAAAAAAAGAACATTCATGTAAGGCCTCAAATGAGAAAGTTTCAGACTACCTATAGAAACTGCAAGGTTAACATGCACAAAGGTTTGGTACCTATTCCATACTCATTTACATCCATTTCAAACAAATATTGGTTGGCTTGAGCATACTGGTAATACATGAAACAGGTACATCTGGAGTTACTGGATGACTAGTCAGCATTTTTAAGGTGTTTCGCTTAAATCTCAGCAAAATAGCTAGCACTTTATGGCTCATTCTCTGGATTTTGACCTGTTGCGTTTCCATCCTGGGAGAACCAAGTGAGGTGTTAAGCACAGCGGTGGGCTCGTGGGTGTACAGTCCCACAGAGAAGCGACCTCTCTGAGCAATGCGCAGCAGCTGACTCAAGCCATGGAGAGTGTGAGGCATCACAGGGCCGCTGACTTCCAAGCTGAACATATCCTGGTATCCATTTTGCACCTGGGTCTTCACAGTCACACTGCGAGCCTGTGATAGGAGGCAGGCACTTCAGAACTGGCCTAACATGGAGTAGCTTTGACAGGAGAGTCATATTACAACTCATTTTTCAGGATAGAAGCGGTAAAAGGTCAATCACCTTAAGTGTCTGCAGTGTAGCACCCCGAAATGCCACAGGGGCTAGCAGTGTAGGGGGCAGACCTGCCTGCACTCCCGAAGCTGCTACCAAGCTTTTGTAGTTGATGAAAAAGTTGAGGAGTGTGAAGGTGTCTGTACCCTTCACTAGAACCATCGACTGGGGCCTGCGGTCCAGTTGCATCTCCCTGTGCTCCTTACGGCTGAGATCGGGGCTCAAGGAAAAAGCTGCTTGTGACATTACTAGACTTTAAACATTAGTTTGTTCAGCCAGATTTGCATCCAAACTGACTATGTTAGCTAGGAATCCTTTTTGCATGCATGAATACACTAGGGTTACCATGATTAGTTTTAATAAAATTACCTTTATGGATTTCTAAAATGGTTCAATTCATTATAAGAAATGTTTTTATTTAATATCACTACGTGATTACAAGAGTAGCTCAAATTATCAGAAAAGGTTGCTTTTACATTGCAAAAGTGCGATGGCATACCATAGCGGCACAAGCAGCACCAGCACCTGAAGAGGAAACAGGTCAGATCAGGTTATGGAGCATGTGCCGATGCAGCGCAGTGCCGCACCCACCACATAGTGAAACTCCTCTGGATCCCGACTGGCAACCCCCCCAGGCACACGCACGGTCCAGTCCCACCCTCTGGAAGTGACCATCCATCTGCTGCAGTCAGATATTACATGGGCATCCCCTTGGCCTGGTCCATCCCCTTGGGTCCTATGAGGATCCCATGAGCAGGGTCACCCTCACGAAAATGCACCACATGGTCATAGTTCCGTATCAAATGTGCCGTTACCCCTTGGGACTCTAGGGGTAGGGAACGCACTTTCATTGACTGGGGCATGGTCACACATTTTCATTCAATATCATAAACTTAATTCATGGCAAATAATTTATTTCTTATGTATTTGTTTTGGCATAAAACTCATCTTAATCTTAGTGTACTTTGTAAATATGTCAGATTTATGTAAAGTTTGTAATCTGACATCAAAGTATTGCAAAATGCAGTTTGGAACACTTGCAGAAACATTATAAAAGTACATAATAAGCAAAGGTGCCAGTTTGTTTTGATCATAGCTATCTGATCACCAAAGTCTTGGCTACATGAAGATGACTAAATGGTGTAGTTGCAACATTCAGTTAGATAAAAAAAATAAGAAAAACTTAATTTATGCCACTATTTCTGGCTCCTTTCATTGAATATGTAGCAACTTTCATGCGTATGAATGAGCCATTGACACCTGGCCACATCCTCTCCCCTCTCTTTTATGGCCCTGATGGGGATGTATCTGGATCGCATTTCACCGCTGCGTTGTTCATCAAATTACCATACGAATGCGATTTGAATACGCGCTAATACGGCTATTTAGAATGCGAATAGCGATCTCCGGGTGACAGTGGCACTACACGCCCCCAATGCAGGTAAAACATAGTAAGGTGACATTGTTTACTTTTTTGCTGATTTAACCTCATTTTTAAAATTTCAATACTTCCGACAATGGACGTTTTGAAAAGGAGACATATTTCGGATTTAGTCAGCATTTTTTTCATGTTTCTATAATACGATTTCAGCGAGTTATGAGCTGAAATACAAGGGAAATCTGGTCATGAGTTACTAGACATGAATGTTGATGCTGAGGTAGGTAAATCTCTCAACAAGGTCAAAATTCTCCCCACAGACAGATACACTGATGGCTTTGCCTAAGAAGTCATTAAAGGCCTGGATCTTGGTTTTTATCCAGGACACTCACTATCCCAGGATAACCCACAGGGTAACTCGATCAACTTAGTCAAACGCTTTACAAAAATCAACAACATCTGCAAAGAACCTCTGCTGATATTCACTCTTGCACTCAATGAGAACCCTCAGTACCAAGATGCAGTCGATCGTAGATAGAACCAGACTGCTCTGGCTGCATATAGGCGAGCAAGTGATCATGGATCCTGTTAAAGATGTTAAGAATGACCCGGCACTGAGAGCAGTGTTATCACCCTGTAGTTGCCACAATCCAGGCGAACACATTTCCCTTTCCAGATAGGGACTACCAGGCCCGTTTTCTAGTTAGTTGGGATAATGCCTGACACTCAAATGGAAGCAAAGATTGCCTGCAATACCAGGAGGACAGCCTTACCATCAGCCTGGAGAAGCTCACCCTGGATACCACAGATCCCTGCAACCTTCCCTACACTCTACTGATTCACCATCCATACAATCTCAGTGAGACTGGGTGGTTCACAGCTGAATCAGCCTCGAGAACCATGGACCTAGAGACATCCAGCGTCCTAGCCAGAGTGTCAACTTTAAACAACTGGCCATAATTAGCCGGCCCAGCAAGTCACAACTGCAGTGTCATCTGTAAGGACTGTTCCATCACCCGTCCTAACTGCAAGTCTCCAAGGAACAGATAAAGATATATAATGCTTCGATTCCTCTGTAAGCAGAATATGGGTCACTAGATGGTGGGATGGGAACACCAGCAATACCAACACAACCCTCAGCAACCTTCAGGATCTTATCACAGAATTGCAAGTCTGCAATTACTTCATGCAAACTGCATGCAAACTCATGAGGAACAGCTTGATCTTGGTGTCTGACCAAATTCAG
This sequence comes from Mormyrus proboscirostris, assembly GCA_026779585.1. Classification (NCBI taxonomy): domain Eukaryota; kingdom Metazoa; phylum Chordata; class Actinopteri; order Osteoglossiformes; family Mormyridae; genus Mormyrus; species Mormyrus proboscirostris. Next base: position 18,188 of record JAODKF010000040.1, on the reverse strand, counting down.
CCTCATTCTCCTAGTAGGCAATTGCTTAATTCAGTTTCCCAACCCAGTCCACAGGGAACCCCGGACTAGTGGTGCAACGGATCATTGTTGATCCGTGATCCGAACCGATCCCTCTCCACGGTTCGGCACGCACGTGATCCGAAGGTTCAAGAGAAGAAAAAAAAAAAAAAAAAAAAAGTTCCACTGTATGGTGCGTGTCGTCAGTCTGTCAAGCGATAGTCATGGCCAGCGGTAGCGGTCCAAGTGGAGGATCAGGGGAGCTCGATCATTTAAATCTCATGTGTGGGAGCATTTAGGTCCCCCGTTAAATATATTGAAGGGGAAAAAGGTGGTGGATAAAACCACCACAGTTTGTCGACAGTGGGGCACAAAGCTGTACGAGACTGGCAACACGTCGGGCATGGCTGCTCATTTGAAACATCATCACCCTGGTGTGACAAGAGCTAAGACAAAGGCTGCGCAACAACTGCTGATATCCATGGCATTCAAGCAACCCATTGCTGCCCAATCCGACCGGGCTAAAGCTATTAAAAAAGCTATTGGGGTGTTTATAGCTGCAGACATGAGGCCATATTCCATTGTGCAAAACAAGGGGTTTAAACATATGATTAACGTGCTTGAGCCACGCTATGACATCCCGTTGTGCACCTACTTCAGTGACAAGATTGTTCCAAGCATGTATGAGCAGGAAAAGTTTTTAAAGTTATGGCTGAACTGTCCCAGGCATCTTCTGTTGCTCTGACTACAGATGGGTGGTCCTCCAGGGTAACGGAAAGCTACGTGACCGTGACCATTTATTACATCACAGCGGAGTGAGAGAGTCGAAGCCCTGTACTGCAGACACACCCCCTCTATGAGAGTCATATAGGCACAAATCTGGCGCACATTTAAATTTGTTTAATTTGTCTTTTTTCTTTTTTTGCTGATCCGAAAATTGATCTGATCCGAACCGTGAGTTTTTTTGATCCGTTGCACCACTACCCCGGACAGACACGTTTTTGCTTCCTCTCGGCACACCCATATCAAGTATTCGTTGTTCCTGATTGGCTGGGAGCAGGGCAGGAGCAAAAATGTGAACTATCCAGGGTTCCCTGAGGACACTGGCTTAGTGGATCTACGCTGAATCACTCAGGCGCTATTCTGGATGGTGGACTGCCAGAGTAGGCAAAACCACCCTAAGTGCTGTCTATTCATGTTTCTTAAATTAGCAGTAGAATGAAGGTTTTCATTTTGTATCTTTTGACCTTGTAGCTACTAAATATACTCATTATTAAAGCCATAAAGTTGTTTACTTGCTACATTAGGATCTCCAGTAAATAAGTTTTTGTGAAAATGCTTAGTCTAAAATCTGGGCTTATTCTACACTGATTGATAGTGCCAATGCGCATCGGACTAACCAAATTTATTAAGCATAAGGATCTGGCAAATTAATACAGATTACTAACTTGGGCATCACAATATGTATTGAATTAATATTTTAAGGCATACTACTAATCTGCTTTTTGAATTTTGGGCGAAAATAATGTCTGGAATACATTATCAAAAGCCCAGCAATTGGACATACAGTTTGCTGATGTAAAAATAAAATTTGGTAAATTTTGTAGTAGTTGTAGTCCTGTGACCAAAAGCACAGCATGCAGAACCTTTGATTTTGCACTAAAATTTGTCACCACTATAAAAACAGAACACCCCATGGACACTTAGCAAAGGATACAGTTTAATGGACACAGAATCAGGTTTGTTTATCTGGTCCTGTACACCCATTTCCTTCAGCCAGGAAAAACTGGCATCATCATCCTTATCATCCTCTGCGTCACTCTGCTCTTTTAGTCTGCAACAGCAATGGCATGATAACATAAGCCAAACAGTTCAAACGGCAAACACACAGGTTAAGTACTCTGCTCAGTAGCCCAGTAACGTCCGTCCTTAACTACACAGGCACTTTCCCACCACAGGAATCATGAACTTCTCTTGTGTTCCCACCGCAAGAACGCAGACTAATTGTAGTTTATTGGAGGTAGTTCCTGAATGTTTTTAGTTCCAGCTACTGAGTAGGTACTTTTCGCTGGACCAAGAAGTACTGGGTGAAGATTGTAGCCATAAACTTAGCTGACTGGTTGATCCCAAGCACCAGCGCCAACTTGGAAGTCACACCGACGTAAGGGGAAAATAGATGGACGCGATGGAGCAAATGGAGTTATTTTAGTATCTCAGTTATAGTTACATTAAATGATTAATGATTAACTTTTTGGCATGCGTCTCCATATTTCTGCAAGTGAAAATGACAGGTGACTGATATTTCTGTCTAATATAACCGGTGCTGTTGGTGAAACTATCCTGCACATATTACAGGAATAAAATTACATTAGTTTTCCACAGAATTAAAAAAAAAAAAAAACAAAGCTCAATCTGCTGACCAAATTTAATAATAATGAATTGTAAACATGTGGCAGGCCTTATAAATATAATGCTGTGTGTCCTGATTTTAACCATAATAGCACGGGATAACTAACAAAATGACTTGTTCAACCTACAGACTCGGAATGGGGATACTTACCTGGCAGGGGAGATACCATGATCACGAAGGTGGTTCACCCAGGGCAAGGCCCAGCCTTTGCACTGCGACTGTGCTGACCCCTGCGAATTGCCCAAATGTGGGAATCTCGACTGCATAATTTCTGGGAGTGGGGAACTGCATTCGCACTCTCCCCTTTTGTGGGCACTGGTGGCTTGATGGTTAGGGAAGCACACTTGTAATCGAAAGATTGCAGGTTTGAATCCCCCACCAGCAAGTCACCACTGAGGTACCCTGAGCAAGGTACCGTCCCCAAGCACTGCTCCCTGGGCGCTGAATTACCTACCCCCTGCTATGTCACGAAAGTCACATATTGGTTAAATGCAGAGGACACATTTCGTTGTTGCGCACTGTGTGCTGTGCTGTAGTGTGTTAACATTGATCACCAAATTCTAATTCTAAAATTCTAGGTTCCTGAACTTTGGTGGGAAAGCGCCTTATCACTCACACAAAATCAGCTAGACAAACAATTCATCAGATAAACATCAGGTATTTACAATGGCGAATAAAGAGATCATGCATTTCCCTCCCACTGTAGTTAGATCTTCATGTTGTATCAAACAGTCTCTCCCCTGATAATTGCACAAAGAGAACAAACAGATCCCTTTCTTCAGAGTATGAGAAAATGTATCAGCTATTCCTAACAGGACATTTCTTAACTTACTACTGAGGACCTTATCAATTGTGCTGCTGCTGAGTAAATTGCTCACCTGCGATTTACAGATTAAAGCCCACACAGGGTGACACTTACTCTGTATATGGTTCTTCTGTGTATTCGCGTTTACCCTGATCTTCTATTTTCTTCTTTTCCTCCAGCAGGGGAAGTGTGAACTTAATTCCTGTAATCAGATGCAAATATCACAGTGCATGTGTGTGTGTCACACAGTGGGATGCGGATGGAGGAGGAGAAGCCATGGCGGCATGCTTACCTTCAGCTCTCATGGCCTCCCGTAGCCCCAGTGTGGAGGACGACAGCACAGCTGTGATGCCATCAGTGCCACTCATGCCAGCAGCACGGAACAGCACGGTGAACTGGTAAGTGCAAAGGTAGAAGAAGGGGCAGAGACGTGCCCGCACCAGGCTGTATAGGGAGGTGACGCTCTGGGACCTGGGCCACAAACAGCATGCCAAAAAGATGAGCTCACAAGGACAAACAAGTTGCTGCTTCATGAGACACCTGAGCTACAGTAAAAGCTCCCTATACATAATGACTCTTCTGCTGTGGAAACCTCAGCTGCACAGCCTGACAGTGTACTTCAGTGATCAGAAGGTTACTTGTTCAAATCCCATGGTCAGCAGACTGATTTCACTGCTGAGTCCCTGAACAAGGCCCTTAACAACAAAATGCTCCAGGGACTGGCTGACCCAGCTTTCTCAATTGTATGTCACTTTGGATAAAAGTTTATGCTAAATAAATGTAAATAAGATGAAGATTTGAACTGCTAAATTAGGGCCCATTTTTGTCATACTGGACAACACAGGACTGGAACTGGCCTTACCAGTCATTCATCAGGCTCTGTTGCAGAGCCTCATCCTGCAACCAGGGCATGCTCTTTCCAGAGAGCTTCTTCTCGGCACCAATGCGAGGGAACAGCGGCAGCCAGGACAAGGAAGGGTGCTGCCAGTAGACCAGGCACTGCTGGAAGGCACAGCGCAGCTCAACACTGGTGCGAGGCTCCTGTATCCAGGACAACAAACGCACAATCACTGAGGCAATATTATGATACATACATACACATAACAATCCTACAGTAAAACACTTACCAGTCAGTGTAATAGAAAAAAAAATACTTTTTTAAGGTATCCATGGAACACAATTTCCTTCAACTCAACAGCTCCAAAACAGAGGTCATCCTGGTTGGCACTCCTCACCAGACCAAATCATCACCCATAACCAGCATCATCTTTTCTGGCTCTAATATCAAGTCACAAATCTTGGTGTAAAAATGGATCCTCTAGCAAGAGCCTGCACAGGCTCCAATACATACAAAACTCTGCAGCTAGGAGATGAGAGTACAAAAACATGAGTACATCCCATCCTCCACTCACTTCATTGGCTTCCCGTCTCTGGTATATAAGGTTTCCTCCCTTCTTACACATCAATGCATCCATGGACATGCCCACCCCCAAAGAATTTAACAACCCCACAACACGCAATACATTCCCTTCATTCGACACACTCAAACCTCCTCCACATACCCAGAACCAATCTGAAGACTATGGGAGATAGGGCTTTCTGTGTTGCTGCCCCACGCCTGTGGAATGCCCTCCCTGACTTCCTGAGAGCACCACAACCCACTGACTGTTTCAAAAAACGTCTTAAGACATTTCTTTTTAACAAAACCTTTGGTTCCCGAAATTAGAGGTTTCAAAATTATTTGCTTTTAAATTGATTATTTTGTCTTTTTTTTTAAACTTGTAACCCTTTGAGATCCTGTGATGTAAAGGACACTATAAATAAAATGTATTATTATTGTAAAACTATGTCCATATATAGATTGCTTTGTATAAGTATGTCTAAAATCTACTGGACCTTTATACGCAGGGATCATTTTCTGTATGTGTTACTGCGATGTGCATTTCATACCTGGAGGATCTGTGCACAGACGTTGCAATATTTCGTACCTGGATCTGAGCAGGCAGGCTGCAATGTGTCGCCCGGCAGCTCTGTGTGAGCCCCTGTGCCTCTTCCTGTGCCTTCAAGTGTTCGACCCAGGAGAAGGTGAGGGGCGACATGATAAGCAGCCTAGTCTTCAGGCTCCAGTCTGCCGGATAGTCCCCAGGTGGGGTATCACCACTGAATGCGGGCGTGTTACCGCTCTGGGGATAGAGAGAAATGGCGCTCCGGTTTATCACAATACAAAAACATCCAGAAAAATTAAAAGCTCTTATGTTGGTGGAATTATAAGTACCGTGTAGGCTGTGGACGGTCTCCCTTCGCTCGAAAACAAATCATCAAACACGGAGTCACCGTCATTGAGAGAAAGCGGCTTCTGCACGACAAAGACAGCTAAAGTAGTTGTGAACGGTAATGAGGTGTGCGGTACTAAGTGCCGACAACCAGTCAGTCACTACATCGTATTACAGATTATTACAAAGTAGGTCGTGTTATGATTTCAAATAATTCTATTGATTAGAATTATTGTGAAATCAAAACACGGCCTATTGACAAAATATTGATAGAACTACATACGTTCGTTGAATCGTAATGGATGTAATGTAATGTAATGGATAAGCCCCGTTTACCAACCTTTTGATCAGCTCTTTCAGCCTGTGCAAGGCGCTCTTCAAGCGGCACAGGCGCAGAGGGACCATCTTCCCCGGCTTCAATGACGGGCTTCCGCTCGGTGTGGATAACATCTCCACCCGGATTCAGCATGGACCGCCTCTTCGGTTTACTGTGTGTGTTCTCGATGTTGGCGAATGGATTCCTGCGCTTAACTCCGCCACCGGATAGGTTCGGTGAGCCAAAGAGCGGTCCGGGCGAAAACGGCCTGACTCCCGGTACTGACACGTCGGAACTACTCCCAGAGACTCGACTGGCTGCACTCACACCCTCGCTGCGAGTTCTCTTCTTGCAAATCCGCAGAATGTCAGCGGGCCTCTTGAAACTCGGTGAATATCCTTCTTGTTCAGACATTTTTAGATCTCCCGAACACGCTCGTGTCGGTGTCTACACTGTACACCAATACAGTACAAATTTGGCGCGTAACATATTAATGACGCGGATGTTACGACAAGGTTATCGGGCGGGTTCTTCTCGCCGTTCTGTTTTTGAATTGGCTTATCGGAATCTCATATGATCCAATCAGGATACAGACTGGCATTTAACACTTCCTTTCCCGAAAAAAAAAGATCTGTGGTATGTTTCTAACTACTGTGTATGATTAAGTATAAAGTGCTTATGGTGTGAATATACGCCCTTTTTAGCCAGTGGTAAAAGTGCCCAGTTAAGAAACTACTTTAATTTGTATTTTGTTGAGATACAGTCTAAATTTCACGTGCAACCCAAAAATGTTGCCACTAGAGTGCAGTAAATAATTCTTTGAATCGAACGTGCATTGTTTTTCATCCTTATCAGGTCGCTTCAGTAAATTCTTGCATGATCAGTCGTACATTAACTAATACGTAGAATTGTTTACGGAATTAATAATTTTATGAATTATCAATAAAACACAAAGTACAAATTGTATCATGGACCAAGAGACGCTCTTTCGCAACTCATTGGTGTAAGTGTAATGCTATACAGACGTGGGCCATACTCCATTTGGAGTAATATGTGTGTTAACTAGTTTTATTATCATAATAAAAATTTTAAGAGCTTAATTCCGAATATATTTTAAAGTAAAATGTAAACCATGTCAGTACTGAACCGTATCATAACTGCAACACCATTGACGCACCATTTAATACTAGCGGCGGAAATTAACTTTTTAATTTCTGATCATTCGTCGCATTAACATATTGGTTACTGGGGTGACACATATGATGTAGCGCCAGTGACATTTTGACTAAAATTAAAGATTTTTTTTTTTTTTTTATGGCTGCCCCATAGGTGGTAAGGAGACACACATAGAACCCTGGTGGAGACTGCACATAGCAAAAAGTAGTGTACTTGAAGTTCATATTATTAAATATACTTGAGTATAAGTATAGCAAGTATACTACGGACCATGTACTTGTAATGTACTAGAAAGTATACCAATTTAATACTTC